>JAKCPI010009860.1:0-89650 GCA_023213315.1 Euborellia annulipes
TAACCGATGCCGAAAAAATTACGTAAAGTCATTCTGGAATTAGTGGACACGGAAAGAACATACGAAACATCTTAATAATTTATTAGAGAATTATTTGGAGCCGCTCAAACGTGAAACATTCCTATCTAATGCCGAAAATTAATGCTCTCTTCGGTAATATTCAAGAAATTGTGGCCTTCCAAAGACAATTTACAGAATCTCGATGAAGTTTCGAATTAGAACCCGATTTTAACAAATCGGAATATCCAGCTCAATTCAAGGTAAGATATTAAGAATACCATGTGTTACAAAAATTTGTTTATATTTTATGTTTACTTTTCGGAAGGTAGCTGTCCAAGTCGCTAATTAAATTAGTTTCTCCAGCAAATGATGATCTCGAGTTACTAGAATTAAGACGTTAAAATTCCCCTTAAAATTTGAAACGTTTTAGATGAATTTCATTCATCTCGGATAATACTTTCTGATGTGAAAATGTACAATGAGGGACAATATGTGCCCACCCATGCGTTTTCTATTTCCTGATTATTTCATTGTTTTTATAAAAGAAAATGAAAATCTTTATTGGAAATTTTCTAGGTTTGAACCATGAAAGTTTCCATTAAAAAATATAAGTATTTTTTTAAAAACAACCAAGCAAGATAGAAAACGCCTGTGTGGGACTTAATATTGTCCTTCACTGTACATATACACATATACTATTTCTATTTCACTCTGTTTTAGTTTTCTAAAAGTTGTATATGTATAAGGTGATTTATTGGGGGAGGGGAGGGGGGAAAGGTGGGGGACACCGTTTGATTTTTTATATATTCAAATGCGTAAGCTTAGTAAAATAATTTTATTCATTCTATCTTTCTTCTAATATATAACTAGTATCTTTTAGAATACTAATTATATAATCATACAATATATCTAGACTCAACTCCTTCCATATATGCGTATACCCATATCCAAGAAACAGCTCAAGCAGAATATCCCCATTCTCGAGGGTGTACTATGATTTGCAGGTTGTACGAGTAGTTTTTATAATAATTTGAACCAATTATTTTTTCAGAAATTGTATTTGTTATAAAAATTTTTTTATATATTCCAGGCCTGATGATGGTCACATTGAATGACCGAAACTATGTATTGCAATCAGTTGTCGTCAAATAATATTTCTGAAAAATAATTGGGTCAAATTATTATAAAAACTGCACGTACTATCTTCAAATTTCATAATCAACTTTCGAAAATTGGATGTCAACTCCTTCCTATCAGAAATTTTGAATGAAGAGAGAAGAATAAAATTCGGTGGAGTCATTCCAACTTTTTCTTGGAGGGGGGCAAACTTTTTTTCTTAAAATTTACTTACAAATAGGTACTCAATTTTGGCCAAAAGATGTTTAATTTAATCGTTTAATTTTGTACAGTTTCTATACTCATAGATATATTTTTTAAATATTTTATTTAGCCCCTTTGGGGGGCAGGAGGGGAGGGGAAGGTATGGGCATTTGAGAATGACGCCTCTGATAAAATTTATCAGGAACTTGAAATTTTAACGGAACGATGAGTTGCTTAGAGAAAAATTAAAATAAAAAATCTTATGTAATATACTATTAATTTTAAGTCTCAAATCACCCCACGGTCCTAGTATTTGAAGGTATTATTTAAAAAGACAGACAGGCTGTAAATAGAATCTTCTAACCAACCGCCCCCCCCCCCCCCCCCCTTCCCCCGTCGAAATTGCATTAACCCATTCCTGGATTTGCTGACTTTGAATCAAGGGAACTAGATAAAATCAGCGAAGAAAAACAACGAATTTTATGCACATGATCGAATATCTATACTTTAAAATTATTCTTTTTTTTTCTTCCAGAATGTCCTCTTTTCAATTGGCAGTGCATTCCTTTATTACGTTAACCATTTCAAATTGTATAGTTCATTTTGCGCCAGTCATAGTAAAGCCCAAAAAGTTTTGCATCCAAGTAAGTAACATAATTTTTATTATAACAATATAATTAACATGTATTAATTCAAACAGCCCAAAAAGATAAGTATAGTCGGGATTCGAACGAACTACAGACCTCCAATTTGTACTCGACATGGTCTACCAGCGGTACCTTTTTCGGTTGTTGGAATTAATAAATATTAATTATATGAATTTTCTCACGTGATATATATAATTTCTTATTTATAACATTAATATTTCTTTTAAATATTTAATAATTTCCAAACAGATGAAGGGAATCAAGCTCTGCAAGAATTCCTAGCCTCGAGAAATCCTCGCCAACAGCACAGCTCCACTTTGGAATCATATCTGATCAAACCCATTCAGCGTATCCTCAAATATCCATTGTTGCTTCAGCAGTTACGTAATCTTACTGATCCACAATCGGATCAACATCTGCATCTAGTCGGTAAGTTGAAAGAAAAATCATATGTTTATTTTTAACTCCAGACTTACTTTCGTCAAAAGTTTGATTATTATAAATGAGAAAAAGTGTAATGAAATTAGTACACTTTCACACACTTTACCAATGGATATATAATTATTTTTCAGAAGGGGATCAGGATTCATTAAAATATGTTGTATAAATTAACAAAAAAGCTCGTTTTTGGGTGCGGTGGGTGGGTTCTTTTTGTGAATCGGCAGCTGTTTTGAGTTTAGTGGTAAATGCGATGAAATAATGTCTTTTCCAAAAACTTTTATTTAACGCGTTATCAAGTTGTCTTTATGGAATAAGGTTTTAATTTAGTATCAAATTTAGTGGCAGATCTGTGAAAAACGCATTAAATTAAATCCTGATTTAAATTCTCTGCTAAAAATCAATTTTGAAGGTGTCCCACCTGTACAATTATGTATAGATGTTCTATACTTATTCAAATACATATCTATTATTACTTTTAACGGAACTTCTTTATTCCTATAATTTTTCAAAGTCTTTCTAAAGTCCGACTTAAATTATTTCCCATCATTTTCTGCTAATCCATTGATCGAAGGGTGATATGGAGCTGATGTTATATGTCTAATTCCATTGATTTTACAAAATTCCTCAAATTTCTGAGACACAAATTGAGGTCCATTATCCAAAAATATTACGTCTGGAAGGCCAAATCGTGCAAAAGTCTCTCTAAGTTTGTCTATTCAGAACAGGTTCAGCCAAAATAAGAAGGCTTCATAAGCGTCTCGATTTAGAGAAAGTTTTGAGATAACTTTATTACCTCATATTCATAATAAAGTTATCTCAAAACCTCTTCCCGATCGAAAGTTATTCTCATTTTGGCTGGCTGACCTATCCTAAGATCAAAATTTACTAACGTTTGAGATTAAAAATGTCAAATATTGAAGGTATTAAAAACGTTCAGTCCTATAATAATAATCTGAAAAAATTTATTTATTTTTTTATCTTATAATAGCTTTATCATTTAGAGGCAGATTTTCGTGCACATCTCTACCAATAAAACATTGAAATGACACCCCTGTTGGTGATAATAAAATAATAAACACTATCTTCCTAGCCTTCTTCTTACTTTCTCGTATCCAATTACTTGCTTAAAAGAATAAGACTTTTATTTATGATCTAAGTAAGTACTTGCTCGTAAAATTATTTTATGTCTTAAGATTAATGAAGATCATATTTTATATTACGTAGATCGTTGCTATTAAATAGAAACTCCATTCCGATATAATGAAATTATAATAACCATCTATATAATGGCTTTATTACAAATTATAAATTGTAATTAAGTCGGAGATTTTTGATGCTTCCTCTCATATATCTTAGATAATTTTCAAGCCATCAATTAAACTTTAAAGCTTTTATTAAAAAAAGATACGAATAGAAGTAAATTAAAATTAATTTTTAAAAATTCAGAATATATACTTTTAAATTATATTTCTTTTTTGCATATAGATGTATGGAATGGACTCAAAAAACAAATTTATACTGTCGACGTTTCGAGCGCTCGTCGCGCTCTTCCTCTGGACAGTCTAAGTATCATTTGTAACAGATGGTAATAATTAAATTGTTATTTGACATCATTAAACAAATTTAACAACATTAATATTGTATCATGTGTTTGTTGAATGATTTAAAAAATATTTTAATATCATACACGTCATGTGTTTAAAAGTAAGGTTTCTCGTGTACATTGTACACGTTACTTGTGCTTGTGTGTACTTGGACATTTTATAAAAAAAACTTGCTTTTAAACACATGCTGTGTATTATACCAAAATACTTATTAAATCATTCAACAAACACATGATACAATATTAATGTTGTTAAATTTGTTTAATAATGTCAAATAACAATCTAATTATTACCATCTGTAACAATTGACACTAAGACTGTCCCGAGGAAGAGCGCTCGAAACGTCGAAAGTATAAATTTGTTTTTTTTATTTTCCATGGCTGAGTCCATTGCATACATCTATAATTAATACTTACAGCAGGGGTGTATATAGAAATATTTTTTGGGGGAGGCTCGAACTCATTTTTAAATACCCCCTCCCCCCTCCCCATACACAAAAATATTTTTAAAAAATCGGATATACCTCAGCCCTGACGGGCCCGGGTCTTCCTCTCAAAGACAAATTTTCTTAAAATTTTTTTTATTCCAAATTTTTCCGTTTTGACCTCAGCCCCGAGAGGCCCGGCCCTCTCAAAGACAAATTTTCGTTAATTTTATTTTATTCCAAATTTTTTCTGATTTTAACTGAGCCTCAAGAGGCTCGGGGCCTCTCAAAGACAAAAGTTTTATTATGTATATATATTTGAAAAATTTCAGGCGGGGGGGGGGGGGCCTCTCGACCACCCCTTTTATACCTCCCTGACTCACAGCTAGCATAATAATTATATATTTCTTTTTACTTCTCCTTTTATAATTAATGTTTTTATTTTATTTACAGAGGCCCTTAAAGGAATGGAAAAAGTAGCGGAGCATATCAACGAAATGCAACGCATTCACGAGGAATATGGAGCGATCTTTGATCATCTCTTCCGGCAACATCAGAAATCGTGCAAACAGCCAATCGATCTCAGCCCCGGCGATCTTTTATATTATGGAGGGGTTGAGTGGCTTAATATCTCCGATTTTCTAGGCAAAATTAAAAAAGGCCTTGAATTACATGCGATGTGTTTTGTCTTCAAAAGCGCAGTTGTCTTTTTGTGCAAAGAGCGCCTGAGACAAAAAAAGAAATTAATGGTAAATTACTCCATCAATTTTGGATTCTCTTTTTTTTTCTTGTCATTATTAAAAAATCACAAATTAAAATATTACCTCAACCCGATCCCCTGCGGATTAATTCACTCCAAATTTTATTATATTAATATAATGTAAAGAACTCGCTAGTTTGAACATTTTTTTTTTTTTTTAAACATTCACACTTTTTTCCCGCTCACACTCGCATTCACACACAAATTCACACAGTCTTTTCGGCAACTTAGGCCATTTAAGACTTTTAACGATACTCATTTGTTTAATACAATATATCTATTTGAGGTCTAGGCCAGGGCCGTAACGGTAAGGCAGGTGCAACAGATGCACCCGCACAGGGCCCAGAGATCTAGGGGGCCCTAAAACGCTATTGCTAATTGAAGATGGGTCTCGGTCCCCCCCCACCGAAATGTTTGCTCGGCCCCGCAGCGCCCAATAAGAGGGAATCCCCCGCGGACGGCGCATAGAGAAAAACTTTGGTTCCGCGGATGAAAAAATTTACTCTCTAAAAAGAAAAGGTAAAATATTTTTAGGCCGGGGAAAAATTTTGGTTCCGCAAAGAAAATGTTCCGCGTGCAACACATGGAGAAAAATTTTGGTTCCGCGAGTGGCAAAACAAAAAATTTTGCGTCTCTAAAAAAAAAAGGAAATTTGGTTCCGCGAAATCAAAATTTTTCGTTCGCAGGGGGGAAAAATTTGGTCCCAAAAAAAAAAAATTTCTGCGAAAAATGATATCTATTTGAACTATATTTACTTTTTCCCAAAAAATATAGGGGCCCTAAAAAATTTTTTGCACAGGGCCCTAAAAAAGCTAGTTACGGCCCTGGTCCAGGCATTCTTATTTAAGCCATTTGGTATCCAAATAAAATAAAATTTTCGGACTTCCTGGGCTCCGAACCCGCGACCCTCGGTATAGAAGGTTAGCACTCTAACCTCTACGCCAAGCCCGAGGGCAGTTTAAACTTTTTAATTTTTTCAAATTTTATTATTTTCTTGGAATCTCCTATAACTATAAATTTCTAATGTTGCATCCTTATTCGATGAGTGGTTCCAGAAATTTCATTTATTTAATATTAAAAGATAACATGTTTTGAAGTCTTTTTGCTTTGAATCAAAAGATTATTTTTAAAAATTGGGGGGGGGAGGGTTAAATCCTCCCTGAAAGAAGCTTTATTCACATTTTAAGATTTCTTAATATTACAATAGATAGATATAAAATATCTAGTCTTGATTCAGTTGGCGGGAGGGGGAGGGGTGACATTCAATGTACGAAATTATTTTGGAAAACTTGGATTTTTAATTTTTTAGAATAATTAAAATTAAAATCAAAATAAATTAAATTTGATAAAAATTGAAATAATTGATAAAATCTTAATAAGCGTAAAATTATCCAAATATATATATAAGTGAAATATACTGAAAAGAGGGTTAACTTTCGAATTTTAGCGAAAATCAAGTTAATACTTTTTTAATGTTGGGGGATTATATAATTTTTTTTTTTTTTTTTTTTTTTTTGTATAATGTTGATATCTTTCTTTATTTTTAGGGGGGTTTCTTCAAAGGCCAGTTCCAGTGAAGTGGAGATTATTCGTTATCAAGTGTTAATCCCTGTGACCGAAGTTCAGGTTCGTGCTTCCTCTGCTAAAGACATGGACTCACACTTCCTTTGGGAGTTGATTCACTTGCGTAGTCAACTCCAACGACGTTCAGAGAAGGTCTATGTGCTTTCGAACAGCACTTCCGATTTCCGCAACGCCTTCCTTAAGACAATCCGACAAATCATTCGAGAATCTGTGCGTAATATGAGCATTCCAGCAACGAAACCGGGCAGCGGGTCCGGTAGTGGTGGCGGGGGCGGCATTGGAGGGGTGGTATGGGACTCCTTGCAGCTTCGTCGTCTGCTGCTGGACAAAGTGGAGCATCGCCTGCTTCACCTTCCGGTCTCCAATCCAAACCCGTACACGATCAAGGTTCCCAAACGTTAGGGAAACAAGTGAAAAAACAATCAAGCGGAAAAGTGTCATCGGTTCAACGGCATTCTGCAGGTACCATCGACTATGACAACCTGGAGAGTGGCGCTGTTAGCGAGGCAGAAGGCTCTAAAACACTCGCCCCAGCCACTTCTGGATTCCGTTCAAGAAGCAAGACGGTCAGCGATGCTTTAGGTGAGCCGAAGAAACTTGCTCGATTTCCTATAAACTCTTAGGTGATTTTTATAATCATCATATTAGTTTTATCTTATTTTTTTATTTCTAAAATATATGTCTTTCCCCTATTATTTATTTATTTTATTTAATTGACTGCTTCCTATTATCCTTCAATTTATATATAATTAAAGGAAAACAAAGCATAAAACTAGATTAAATAAAATATCATCTTGATTAGCCAAGACTCGCTTTTGGGAGTGAATAGATATGATGAATAATATTTATTCATTTAATTAAAGAGTAACACCAAAAGCTTAGTCACTTAACCACATTTTTATTTTATAAGTGTTTTTTCAAATAGTACCGTATAAATTTATATTTTTATTTATATAAAAAATGAATGTTAAAGAAATATCGAGGATATACTCAGGAGCTCACGTCTTGTGAGTACATGGAAAGCGACCTCGAGTTATCCGAGCTAAGATTGGCATTTCTTCTCTCTTTTTGCAATTCTTTTCCCTCTATTAGACTGATCGCCAGCTTTTTGTTCACAAATAAAAATCTGACGCCGATCTAAAATTTTATTTTTTTTTCCTTCCAGTAACTTCTTTAAAAAATATATACCACTATACAATAAATATATTATTTTCTGAAATGAATTAGTTGCCACACAAATAATCTTTGCTAATTTTTTAAAGCAAAAAATTTTCCATCATCATTTGTTGGCCATAGTGAATTGATTAAAAAAAAAAAATGGTTCTCAACATTATAAAAAAAATTTCGACTTCTCACTATATATTTCATATCGTATATATATGTATATATTGAATATTTATAGGAAAGAGAAAATGAAAATAAATATTGTTGGAGTCCTCATCGTTGAATCACTCTATGAATAATGATATTAATACGCAATGCCAATTCAGTATCTTGGGAATTAAACTAAATTTATAATTCAAGGAAGAAGAAGTTTACTAGATGACTTAAACTCAAGACAAAAAATACTAAAGGCTAGCTGCCTAAATGACAAATCCTTTAGTATTGTTGATTGTCTTAGATGAAAAGGTTAATTTTTGTTTTTTTCTTTTTATTTTTAATTGAGTCTCTTTTTTAACTAAAGGCGGCTACGCTAGTAACTGCGAACTTGACAAGCAAACATGTGCAATCTTTTTGCAAGTACAAACAAAGTATAGCGTATGTAGAAGGTTTTGCACAAGCATATTAATTGTGCAAGCCATTTGATGGTCGATTGAATTTTAATCATGCACAAGCATATTTGCGCAAGCAACTCTTTATAGGCACGTCCGCCATTTTATAGACGTATAGACGACTTTGATATTTATTTAATATTATATATTAATTCATTTAATATTTCAATTTAATTAATATTGATTGTGTCTCTGTTTAAAACAAGTGATGACTTCTTGTTATCTTCGAATAAATTTGTAAATAAGTTTGACATTTTTAGCTTAAGCTGTTGCTTGCACAACCATACTTGTGCCATGTTTTACCGAAGGAAATTTATTCATGCTTGTACAAAAAGATTGCCCAAGCATGCTTGTCAAGCAAGTTTGCAGTTACATGTGTAGCCTACTTAAGAAGACAGAGCTTTGTTTGAGATAGTTGGAGAATTTTTTAAAATAACGCTCTATAGATTTGGACCGGGCATTTAGGATTATGATAGTCACGAACGCAAGAAATCCTGGTTCGAGTCCAGGTGGCGTGATATTATGCCCATTTCAAAATTCATCTTCCAATTTTTTTCTTTTAATTTGTTTACTTTTATTAATTATATATATAATCGACAAATATAACATATAATCAAGTATAACTTCACATATAAAAAGAGACTCATTCTGTATTTATCTTGATCACAATAATCCTAATCCATTTTCTTTTATTATTTATTTTCCTTTTTTTTTTCTTTGGTGTTTAGTCCTATGAGAGATTTTCAAAATAAATACTAATAAAGAAGAGAAACAAACAGCTTTAAAAGGTTGGTTTTTATTTTGTTTTGTTTTATTTTCTTCTGTTTTTTTAAATCCTAATAATTTAAATAAAACTTCTAAAAGCATGTTTGTGTTAAATGTTCTTCACAGACCTTCGGTCGTGGGTTTTTTTCTCTCTCTCTCTCTCTCTCTTTATCCTAACACTAACCTTTATTGCCTGCATGTTGTGGGTGCAGAAGTGAGCGAGAAGGTGAAGCATGACTGCGACCCGGGGACTAAAAGCGAGGGTGAGGAAGACTCCCAAACTGGAAGCATCGCTGCCGGAGGCGCCAAAGGCAAATCGCCACTTGGTAAGTGTCTTTTTGTCTTCCCTTTTTCTTTCTCATCCTCCCCAATAACTAATAGTGTAAGTCTTTTAATTTTTTTTTTTTTAATATTAATTTCCGTATTTTCATTTTCAGGACGTTCGTGTCATTCATTGGGACGTACACCCAACCATCTCACATTGAGTACGACGTCAACCCTTTCGGCTGGTTCGACGGGAAGCCAGGCGAGGCTCATTCAGTCGTCTCAACAGCCCGAGAACTACCAACCGACAATGGTCAAGGATCTCGGTAAGATTAAGAAAGGCCCGAAAGGAGCTAAGAGATCTAAAGGACCTCAATGCTCAGAGTGCGCGGCCGCCGCACAAGGCCGTCTTTAATATGCACTTCTTTCAAAAGGGCACAGCACACACCCACCCATCTCCTTCGCTTTATTTTTCTGTTTTCTGTAATGCGCTTAGCAGCTTTTCAAAGCCTGCGTAATTCATTAATTCCCTTATTTTGTCTTTAAAACCTTTGAGATGGATTTATGTGTATAAATTTTTGAAAAACTGCCATTAAAAACTCACCCAGGGAGGAGAGGGGGGGGGGGGGGTGGACGTTAAAATTAAATTTTGTTTTATTTATTGACTAAAAATTTCGCATCTCGAATCTACTTGGTAATTAATGGATCCAAAAATGACTCGGCATAAGAGAAATAATGTAGCAAATCAGTCTTTTTATATTCATTAATATAGATCCTCAAATTGAAATGATTTTTTTTAGAAATTAAATATATAAACATTTAAATTTAGTAAATTAAAAAAAAAAATGTTTAGTAAAATCTTTAATTTAGTTTTTCATTGCATTTTTTTTTCTTTTTTTTTATAAAAAGTCTTCTTTATTGTGGTATAAAATCTTGTGCTTCTTGTACAGTGAGGGACAATATTAAGGCCCCCGAAGCGTTTTTTACTTGTGATTATTTCATTGTTTTTATAAAAGAAAATGAAAATATTTAATGGAAACTTTCATGGTTTAAACCTAGCAAGTTTCCAATAAAGATTTATTTTATAAAAACAATGAAATAATCACAAGTAAAAAACGCATGAGTGGAACTTAATATTGTCCCTCACTATACTTCTACACACTTTTTGGGGGTGGTGTGAATCCTCAAAAGCAAACTAGAGACCATTGTGAACACAAATTTCTTTCTCCAAAAAATTTGAATTCGTCAAATTCGAGTCCTTTGTAAAATTTATATTTTCTTATTTTAAATACACTACAATTTGAGACTTCTTAAAAGAAATAAACCTATTTTGGGACTTATGTAAAATGGGGTAAGGAAGGGATGGAATCTTCTCTGAAGGCCAGAACAACACAAAATTTTTTCACATAAATCCAGCTTATCTTAAAAAATAAAACTTATTCCATGCCCTCTATTAATTGTTAATAAAATAAAAAATTTTTTAATTGCTAGGCCTAAAATTTAAAAATTCTACTTTCAACGAATTTTCGCTTAAATAAAAAAATAAAATTCATCAACGTAACAATTAGTAAAAAAGTATTGTCATTTTAGAGTATACATATACATATATTCATATATTAATTAATTAATAAATTGGCAAAAATTTAGCATTAGCTTTTTCTCTTTTTTGCTATATCAGGTATAAATAAAACATATTAAAAAAAATATGTAATTTCATTGGAAGGCATTTCATCGAATATAAATTAGATCTTTTTTAGGGTAGCAACATTTTTGCCGCCGCTAAATTTTTATCCGCCGCCCCTCAATTTGTTGCCGCTATAGACTCCAGCCTTTTCAGCCTATTTAGAAATACAGCCCTGAATAGGAGCCGTTTTAGAGCATGAAAATTCTCTAAATCTCTAAAACTGGAGCCAATAAAAATTTTTCTTTGTCATATTCGTTTTTTAACTTTTATAAAATTTAAAAAATATACTCTTTAAAATTTATTAATTTGGAGGGGGGGGGGGGGTTAGCTCTCTGGTCATTCCATTAATTTCAATCAATTGACTAATTTTAAAACCTGAAATAATATTATTTTGTCTAATGACCTGTCTACTCAAGAACGCCTAAGAGGGCTGATTTCTTCCAGTAGAGCTGTTTTACCGGTTGCTAGTAGTTAGGCCTACAGAATGGTAACTAGAAGCGAAATAAAACATACGAAAGGATGTGGCGTGCCAAGTAGTATATATCGTCGGTCTAGTACAAAACCTCAAAAAAATCATTTTTTTGCACAAATTATCTTCAAATTGCCTCTACTATCTTTGTGCAAATCCGTTTTTTAAACAAATTAACAAATGGATCACCCTTAAATGAGCCATCTTGGGTTTGTGGAACGAAAGGCCCTGCAAGAGTAAATCATCTCTTTAAAAAACCTGAAATATTTCGGTGCAAGAACGAATTAATTATCTTGGAGTTTTTCCCATAAATTACTGAAGAAAAAATAATAATGGTGTTAAGAGTGGGAAAAATTTCAGCAATCGGATAAAGCAGGCAACGGTTATGAGCGGAAAGAAAAAGCAGAAAAATTAATCGGCTCTCCTGAAAAATCGCTTTTTTTGAGTTAGACCGGTCTTGTACTTGACCGACGATATGGGCATAAGTGTAAGCTAATTTCTTGGCATTGAGAAAAGTGTTGTTTTCTCATTGCCAAGAAACTAGCTTGCCACCTATCCCGAAATATGACAAGTTTAACATGCAAAAATCAAAATTAAGACTATCTTCTAAATAAAGAAGGGCAGATAAAACTAAAAAGTTGGGAGGCCCTAAAAGGACAGGTGGTCTGTCTGGTATAGATTGGTATAACTCCGCTCGCATTTAAAATTAGTTCAAAACCAAGTGGGTCTTGATTAAAGCTAGCATTTTAAACTCCAATTTTAATGAAATGTCTTCCCTATTACTATTAATCTTTTATTTTTTTTTTAAATAAAGGGCTATAATAATAATTTAACTTAGAATTTCCAAATTCAATCAATCTTATTCTTACATTCGCTTCTACGCTCAATTTTCATCTTATCTTAAAACAAAATAGAGCTTTAACAAATAATACTAGACTATTTATTAACTCATTAACTAAATAAAAAATTTTATTCATTAATTAAATGGGGCCAAAAACTCATTTAAGTGATATATGCATTGCGGGTATTAGTATAAATAAATAATTAGTACAAATTATATAGGATGAGATACTCGGACAAATACAAGAACAATTAATTGTTGGACATTGATGTTTGTATGAAAGAAAGAAATATATATATATATTTTTTGTATATTTATTTCGGAATAATTTTTCTGTATACGTCCATATATTTTACAAACTTACAAACACACACACACACACACACACACACACACACACACACACACACACCTTGTTTGGCTGCTCCTTGTTCAGCACTTTAGCGAAATTTACATTTATTCATTGTTTATTATTATTATTTTTTTTTTTATTTACCTTAATGCATCTTTTTTATGTTGTTGCTTGACTCTTTCATCCACCATAAACTCCCTTTTTTTAATGTGTATTATTTAAAATTTTTAATGAGGTTTTGTTAAACGTGATCACATAAATATTATAAACAGTTCAAAATGTTTTTTGGTTTGGCGGTTATCCCTATCGCTAAAGTTTGTCCGCCCGACTTTCTGTCTGTCACGTTCTTTTTATACAACTTTTCCTAGCTAAGTTAATTAAGTTTCTCATAAAAAATGTATTGGAAGGATATTCAAGACTTGGCACTTCGGATTCAAATAATTAAACCAAATTCAAATAGAACGATTACATGAATGGAAAAAACAAACTCCCTCAGGCGGGCCCGAGCCAAATATATTTGGCCTTTATTTACCCGGGGCTAAGAAAAAGAGAGGGACCGCTGCTGGCGGGTTCTATTCATTGAGATTTAATAGAATAAAACAAAAAAATTCACCTTCCCTGATTAGACGGGCTTATTTTGACTGTTTTTAATTAATTGTTATATAACACGATTATTTTAGTGTGAACTAGTATTATTTATTAAAAACTCATGCACTAGGTAGATACATTCTTGGTTTAATAAAAAGATGATGGTTATTTTGCCGAAACAAGTGATTTTTGCGCAAACTTGTTGTTAGCCTCTATTCGCTCTGAAATAAAGAAAAAAATATATATATATATACATGTATATATATAAATCATAATTGTCATATTTTTATTAAATCAAGAATGTATCTACCTAGTGCATGAGATTTTAATTAATTGTTGAATTTTTCTCAAAAATTCTCTATGGAAAATATTGCCTTTAAGATTGAACTTTTTTATTCTGAGATAATTTACATCTTTCTACTAAATCGAATGTTTATAATTAATCCTCTCAAAAAATTTGAAATAATTGAAATTCATAGATTTAATTTTAAATGCCATGTTGATCTGTTTAAATATAATTATTTGGAGAGCATTTCTATTCTGTATAACTATACTCAGTGCCGGATTACCCATTAGGCGGAGGCCTATGGGCCCCAGGCTTTTTAGGGGCCCTGCAACATCAATTTTTTTAAAATTAAATTTAAGGATTGCGGTGTGGGTTTCAAGTGAAACATTTTGAACAAAGCTTGTATTTATGTGAGTTCCCTCGTGTAATTTTTTTAAACCCTATATATAATTAGTTTTCGGGGGGGGGGGGGGCACATTTTTGAGTATTTACCCCCCCCCCCCTCCGCCACCTTTATAAACATACTTTAAAATTATATAATGTTTTAATTCAATGGGAAATGCTTTATGAAAATTGTTAAAATGTATTCGATTTTTCCATGAGCCCCGTGGGGCAGGGGCGTAGCTTGCACTAGATGGAGCCTATTGGGGTCCTTCTTCCTAACTCTCGGCAGAGCCCAAATGGAAGTTAAAATTTTTCGCAAAGAAACAAAAGCACTAGTATTGAATAAAATAAAAACATTTATTGAGTATTACTTATTACTTACAATAATTGCTCCTAGAAGCTAAAAAGCAAACCACAATATTAATAATAATAATGGAGGAATGGAGATATCAGCCAAATTGGAATGATCCAGGTTCACTAAAACTCCCAGAATAAGATGTTTCGGCCTGAATTTATTTGGCCATCTTCAGTTATTGGGAATTATACACATAGTGCAAGTGCACATGTGATCAAACAGGGATTTGTCAATAATAAAATTTTTTCGCTTCATACAAAATTATATGGCTTCTGTGCCCAAGCTCAGAGATGTGCACTTGCACTATGTGTATAATTCCCAATAACTGAAGATGGCCAAATAAATTCAGGCCGAAACGTCTTATTCTGGGAGTTTTATTGAACCTGGATCATTCCAATTTGGCTGATATCTCCATTCCTCCATTATTATCACATCACCAGCCACAACCTCAAAAAGCAACCACGATAATTTTCCACCTCTTTTTAAAATAATAAAATTTTAGTATTTAATTTAAATTATACCCACTGTAGCTGTAGGCCCCGTATCTCTGATACAGCTGTAGCTACGCCCCTTATAGTCTGAAAGGCATATAAGGAGAATCATCTGATCAATTAATTACTCTGGTTAATCTAGGGCTATATTTGAAAATCACCACCTCTTTAAATTAGAACTACTCAAAACCTCATTAAAAATAATTTTTTTTAAAAATTGTAAAATTTTGTACTGAATACAAGAATCATGTGGAAGAAGGCTGTGTGGCTGTCTGGGGGGCTCTCTGTCAGCAGCAGATATGATTCTGCCCTTACAGGGTCGCCGGTCTGGAAGCCCAGGGACCCACCCTCGGAGGCGAGTACTTTACCCAGGAAAGGCAAAGGTCAAGAACGATGCCTCGTCTACGAGTACCCCACGGTGCCTCGGCGCTCCGATCCGCACGTAGTTACTACGCACACCAACAGCGCTCCTAGTGGTCAGACTCAATAGAAGAAGAATGAGGTGCGACTTCATCCACCATGAAGGGATTTTAAAAAAATCCCCTTCTCTCTCTCTCTCTCTCTTTCATTCTCTTTCTCTCCCTCTCTCTTTCTTATATTCTTCTTAGGATTGCGTGAATAAATAAATAAATAAATAATTAAAGCTAAAAGCTGAATTGTGTGTGAGAATGATGTGATGATATATGTATACGGTGCAAAATTTCCATATAAAAAAAAAAAATTCAACCGTTATAAAAAAAAAAAAAAAAGATATCATATACATGTGTCATAGATTTTATTTTCTATCTCTGGAGAATGTCAAGCGCGGTTGTTGGTTACTATTTGGATTGACTTAATATATACATCGAGAAATAAATAAGTACACTTTCAGGCTCAATAGTGCAATACATTTCCTAATTAACGAGTCCATTTCAAGGTACAAACAGAGAATGGTGCCTTTCGCAGGGTGGTCCCTAAAATGGCTGGACCGGGATCAGGGACCAGGTTGATTGCGCATTGGGATTGGGCCTAAAAATTATACATAAACTCAATTTTAAACTTATATTTAAAAAAAAATCAATATATTTAGAAATTAGGTAAAAATTTAAAAACTAATTTTATGGCAATCTTAAAAAATAAAATAAAAAAATAAAAAAAAATAGAAATGAAATTATAGAATATTTTATTTTTTAGGCTGATTCGTTTCTTATTCAATTTAATCATTAATTTAGAATATTTTTCTTTTTATTATGGATCCGGAACCAGCCTTTTTCGCCTTTGTATGACTTTGATAAACCTTGGCGAAACTACTTTTGACCAAAAACTATCCACTCGAAAAAAATGACCTTTTCTGGTGGTCTATTTTTGGGAAACAAAAATTTCAAGACACATCAGAATTAGTCTTAATAAAAAATTATTGTCAATAGTCTCGCCAAGTGGTATGTATGCAAGTTTGTTTGTCTGTCAGTTTAATCTGTTTGTGTGTAAGTTGACGGATGAACGCGATAAAAAAAAATGAAAACGAAAGGGTGAATCATAAAATACGTAACTTTTTATGAATGATGGATGTGAATTTGCCAAAAAAATTAGAATTGTGATAAACAAAACACACAAACATAAAATAAAAATAAACAAAAGAAAGAAGAAAGACAAGTAAGTCTTTCTTTTCGAGAAAAAAAAAAAAAATGTATGGATGCAAAGAAGGTGAAAAATTCTACACATACACACATATACATTCTCTCTCTCTATCTCTCTCTATCTCTTTCACACACAAAAAATATATATATAAATAAAATTATAAAAAAAAATCCGAAAAATTACCCCAAAGCTTAAGCAAGCTAGGAAAAGAAATATAAAAAAATAAAATCTGAGAATTTTGTATAATTTTAAAATCACAAAATATCTATTTTTGAAAATTTGATGAAAATTTTTAAAAAGGCAGTTTCTTCCTAAAAAGAAATATATTTATATAATTATATTTTGAGAATTTTAAAGTAATGTCGTCATAGTATATTTACTAATTTATATCTTTTTTTATTTCTTGAGTTTTCAATTTGATAAAATTATTTGATGGTGCGCAGTTTATTTAATTTGTTGGTATTTTCGCATATACACCCACCCAAATTTTAATACAGCCGTATATTCTACTACATCTTAAATGTTAAATTTTTTTAAGTTGTAGTAGATAGTGGCTAATATTACGATTAATGAATTTAAGATAGGAGCCAATAAAAGCAATTGATTATAAAATGCATTCTGCCAGAAGAAAAGTACAGAATTGAATAACGCATTTAAAGGCGGCCACACACGTAACTGCAAAATTGACAACCATGCACGTGCAATCTTTTTGTACAAGCAAACTGTAGCGTCTGTAGGAGCATTTTGCGCAAGCATTTTAATTGTGCAAGCCGCTTGATGTTTGATTGAATTTTAATCATGCGCAAGCAAAACTCTGCTATTTTATAGACGTCTTGACATTTGATATTTATATATATATATAATACTGTATATATATATGAATTCATTTAAAATTTCAATTTAAATATTAATATTTTTTGTGTCTCTTGCCCCCCCCCCCCTAGATCCGGCCCTGGGGTGGAACCAGAAATAAGAATTAGCTCACTAGCTAGAAACGAACTCAGGAGGATGAGTTGCGAGATAGGAAATAAAATGTAACTTCACGGGGTGCCGGTAGATGGCTACGACCAGAGGCCGGTGGATTTGAGTTGTCTGTCTTCATGCACGAAAACACTTCGGTTAAATAAACGGGGATCCCGATAGGAATTTCAAATATTAATTGTGTCTCTTTTTAAAGCAAGTGAGTATTTCTTGTTATCTTCGAATAAATAACTTCCGAGTTTGACATTTTTGGGTTAATTTTCGGCATAAGCTGTTTCTTCCACAAGCATGCTTGTGGCGTGTGGTGCCGAAGGAATTTGTGCATGCTGGTACCAAAAGATTGCACATGCATTCTTGTAAAGTGTGCAGTTACGTGTGTAGCCGTCTTAATAATTATTTACTTTCATTGGCTGCCTTCTTTCATGCATTAAATTTTTTTTAAGTAAACAACAAATGGAAGAAATTATAAATTTCAAACAAAACGATTATTAAATTAAATACATTTATATATTATACATACCCTTCATATGGATATTTATAAATAACAAAAATATTTGAAATTACAAATTTCTAAAATGGAATACTAGATAATTTTTAAACATATAAACTAGTATTTTGTATTTTACTATTAAATGCAACTGCTTAGAAAAATGAAAAAAAAAAAAAAAAAAAAAAAAGATCTATATCAGAATTATTTTTATTTTGTGTTCCATTTTTATTTATAACGAAAGGGTGAATAATAAAAAGGGTAAAAATATATATTAAAAACAAAGATTTAAGGTTAAGAGTTAAAAAATATATATATATAAATAAATAAAATCCGAATTTTAATTCCAAAAAAATGTGATACATAATTTTACAAATTCCGCACCCTTGCTTGCCGGAGTTTACAGGGTAATTTCGAGGAATTATAGCTCAATTGTCAAAGACAAACCCCCTGTAGTGAATTAAGATCATATATATATAATATATATACATGTATGAATTTATATACAGTACATATATATTATATATATATATATATATAAATATTGCCTATTATTTCTCATCAATTCATTTTGTATATATTTCACAAAAAAAAACACATCTCATGTTAAGGGAATATACATATATATATAAATAAATATTTCGAAATACAATCACTGAATAAATAAATAAATAAATAGATAAGGAGAGCAGGATGAAAAGAAATAATTTGTATTCGAAGGACATTTTGCCCGTATTAGGGACAATTATATTGTTGTTGTTGTTGTATTTGTCAAAATGAGTATCACACCAAAAAATAAGAAATTATATAAATATATATATATATATATATATTTATGTATGTATTGTAATAGTATACATATACCAATATATAAATAAATAAATATATATATAACAGAATAGAATAGAAAATATAGTAAAAAGAATCTAATTTTAGTAAATTATTTAGAGAGATATATATATATGTATGTATTTTTATGTATATTTACATATATTTATAAATATGCTTGTATACATAACAATACATAGTTTATATAAAAGAAATTTTCACATAATCTGGGTTTAATTATGTCATCTCAAATCCCGATTTTTGATGAAGGTTTCTTATAAATAACAAATTATTATTAAAAAAAAAAAACGATTATATATATATATATATTTATTTATTATTTTAAAGAATGGAACATGATGAGATGGTATTTACTGCTCCGGAACCACAGAATAAAACAAATATAAGAGCAGATTTAAAAAAAAGAATATGTAATGGGAAACTTGCTTCCTTTATTGTTATTAATTTTTAATTGTTAAATACCAATAAATTTGTTTTTATAAAAAATAAAATTAAAAAAAAAAAAAAAAATAGAGTGTTTGTCAACCAAAAATAAAGATTGTATGTTTTTGGTTGATTAGCTTTGAATTAAATTTTTTCTTTTATATTTTAATTAATCGCATATCAAATTTATTATTATTAAAAAAAAAAAAAAACTGTAGATTTTGGATTGTGCCAAACAATCAAATCGATTATTGATCTGGAGATTGTTGTACAATCTCAAATAAAACAACACAACAATGTCCAGTTCAATCTCATCATCACACAATGCAATTAATTAATTATTAATATTCATTAATTTAAGCTCTAAGAGATTATTATAATTAAAAATATGATTAAAAAAAAAAAAAACTAAATATAATAACACAAAAAAATTTAGTCTAGGTAAAGAAGAAACAATTTGATTTAAGAATTTTATTTCGGCTATGAATAATTAAAAAATATATATATACAAAATAAAAAAAAAATAATAATAATTTAAACGTACAATTCAAGAAATACTCGATTTACAAATCATCAATGAATTTATTGTAGTTGATTTTAATTAAAAATTATTGGAGAGAAATAAAGAAATATATATTAAAAAAAAAAAAAAAAAACTGTTGCCTTGTAAATATTATATGTCTACAAGCTTGAAAATAAATCATAACTTTATGATTCTCAAGAATAATAATTAAAAAAAATTCATCATTCATCATTTTTTTTTAACTTAGTTATTTCTTCATAAAGAAAAAAAAATGCAAAAACCCTCTTAACATCCTTTTTAATGTCATTCCTGCAAGATAGGCAACCGCAAATGATATGTATTTTAATTATTTATTTTTATTTATTTATTATTATAGAAAAAAATAAATAATTTATAATTATTTAAATAAATTAAATTTATCAGATATTAATTTGTTATTATTATTTTTCTTATTGTTATAAAACACCAAAAATAAAATACAAAATTTTTAATTAATTATTATTATATAATAAAATAAAATAAAAATTTTGTCTTTTAAAATTTATTAAGTTAAAAGAAAATTATATAAATATATATATAGAGAGAGAAAATAAAATAGTTTTAACACTTAAAATTTTTTTCACTGTTTTTTTTTTTTTTTTTTTTTTATTTTGTTAATTAAAAAAAAGTCATAAACAATATATAATAATCACTAATAATAATTTCCCTTATTTTGTTTTTCAAATTACAAACGCCCTTAAAAAATGTTTAATAAAATTTTTTTCCCACAGATTTTAGAATCAAACAGAACTAACGCGTTTGTAGCCAGCTGCGTTCCTCTGCTCACAAATCAGCCAAAGAGAAGTAGCTACCGGAGGAACATCACTGATCAAAAGTCGGCAGGACTGTTCCAACCGCGTTCCTCTTCATTTTACTAAAATGATAAAAAATTCATAAGAAAAAAAAAGGTAAAATGAAAAGAGGAATTCGGGGGAAATTATTAATAGCCCATCCTTGATTGGTGAAACTGATGTTGTGGGTCTTCTCTACACTGCGATCTTAAAGCGATCTATTGTGCTCTTCGTTACTTTCTGGGTACAAGACCCCAGGAGAGGATCAATCTTGGAATAGTTCATGCCCATCTCCTAGACCCTTGGTGCCTGTAACTGGACGAGATTATATTCTTATTGCTCCAGTAGAGACGCTCGACTTGGTTGAATTTTTGAGGAAAGCCGGGTCCGAATTGTATCTCGAATTTCTAATATTTCAAGAAAAGGAAGATTTATTGCAGTATTATTATTATTATTATGATCTTTATTGTATTTTTGTGCGTGCACATATACAAATTTGAGTACAATGCGTTACACAGTCGTCAATTTACAATATAACAAATTATATTATAAACATGTTCACCACCCTTGTATCCTATCTGTCAGAAAGTCCATCACATCACTTAAAAAACGATCTAATTCGCATTGCTGAACTCATAAAGTTATAGAGAGACTTCAAAGAGACCTCCGATAGACCGATACACACCGAGATAAGCTCATTCAGAGTGGTTGCCTCCCCAATCTCTCCAAGGTGGTGGCTTCTCAGCGGCGAGTAGATGGGGCACTCCGACACAATATGTAGCAGGGTCTTCGATCTTCACTTCGATGTTGATTACATATGGTGCAATTTTCTTCTTGATTTATTTTATAAATGTTGTTATTTAAGTAGAACTTGAGGAATCGTTTGCTGCTTAATCTTATCTGGGCAAAGAACTTCTTTAGGTTAAATCTAATGTTCCAAAAGAGATAATCTTGTGTCTCATTATTGTCTCGCAAGATGTACGCCGCTCCAAGAAACGGTCCATACGTTGTCTGATAAATAAATTCCAAGTCTCTATCCAACAGTGTCTTCTCACATCTCGCCAATCCGGTTGTCAGCACATATCTCACCGCACGAGGACACCCCAAATCCAAGCCCTCCATCCCAACCAGACACAACAGCGAGCGGACCTGACCAACCCAGTTATATCACCACCTTTCTCGTCCTCAAGCAATCTCAGAAAACAAACCCTCGGAAACCTCCAATCCTCCATCAAAAGAATCCTCCTCAACCATCTCAAAGTCGCCCTGAGAATCCGCAGGCCAGCAAAATAGAAGATGGTAGTTGGGCTACCGAAACTGTTGCTAGCCAGTCGCCAGACCCTAGAATAAAGCAAACAATAAATTTTATTGTTATTCTTTTACCACAACACCTTGGTCCAATACTGCAATAAATCTTCCTCTTATTGAAATATTATTGATAATTGCACCAAGCCAACGAAAAAAATCGAATTTCTAAACCCCAGCTTAATCGATAAGCTTTTTTTTTCATAGCTTCGTTTCGTCTGCGATGGCCTTTATAATTTATAAATCATCTACAGAATTGAATAATGCTCGATATGGCAGCCTTTGGATAGTAGGCTACAAACTCCTTCGATTTTTTATACATTATCGTCCTTGTTCTTTGGCAACCTTGTTTTTCGGAACACCAATCTGAGATTGATTGCTGATTAGATTGCTTGACCTAATTAATCTTGGCAGCCATTTAGTCTAGGCAAGAGCCAAAATGATCAATTAATGAAAAAACAAGTGAAAATTCGAGAATCAATATATATCTATACTCGTATTAACTTTTAGTAAAATAATATTCACTACAAAATTATTCTATTCATCAGTGTGTAAATAAATTTTAGCCCTGGATACCCAGAACAGAGATAGAGGTCACGTTTCATGTTTCATGGCCAAAGGATTGCTTCCTGTTTAGGAGGGATTCACTCTCGCGGTTGATAGTTTCGCTTCAACAGTCGATCGACTGAGTGCGTGAACTCTACTACCAAATAAAATATATCCCTTTTATACTCCCCTGCCGCCCTCAGTTATTTATTAGAATGCTAAATGTGTCTGTTTTGAAGTAATTATCAGTCATAACTACCTGGCAGAATTTCTCCTTTGACGAGGCGCATTGTAAGTCTCACTTTTCTCAATTAATAAATAATAAACACAGTGGAATATCGCTTAGCGAGTATAATTCGATTCAGAATCAAACTTGTAAAGCGAAACAATTTTTCTGATATAAATTAATGTGTGACAGGATGAGAAGATGTAGATGTATATACAAAGGCACTGTCACGACCCACAAATTTAGGAAAATGTATACGAGCTATATTGAAAAAAAAAAAATTCAAACAATAAATCACAGTTTTAAATCAACTTTTCAAAAAAAAAAAAAAAAAAATACTAATTCAATAATTTTTTGAATCACGCCGAAAATTGAATAAATAAAAAATTGAAAGTGCTCCAGACCCCCAGACTCTCGGCCTATGTGTATGTCAAGAAGGTAGGTCTATTCATTGAATATTAATATCTTATCTTTATATATAAATCTCGGAAAAATATTATTTAACTAAAATTATTTATTATTTTTATAAATAATTGGCTTTGATTTTTCATAAGGAGAGATAGAACCTAATGGGAAAATTCTGAATATTGAGCCCCCCCCATATAAAATTTTAGGGACCCGAGTATTTTTCATGGACTCTGCATATCGTCCTCTATAAAAGTGCAAAATTTCATTTCGAAATTTAAAAGGAAAAATGGTCAAACTGGTAGGAATAGACAAACAGACCAACACTCCGCAATTATACAGGGTGTCCGGTAAAGAATGGATAACCTTGAAATGTCTTATAGTATAACTTATGGCCGTTCAGAAAAAAAATTGAAAAAAAATATATCATAAGTAGTACCTAAGATATGATTTTTTTAAAAGAAAGGTCTAATTTTTTTACCTTGTTTTACTTTTATGAACACTACGATCAGAAATGAATGGATTCCATCGGTTTGTTGTTATTTTATTATTATACACGAACTATGCTAATAGATAAACAGTGAATAGTATGACTAGCTATTGCACTTTTTTATTAAAAAATTAGCAAATTAAAATAATTAAAATCAGTGTTAAAACGACCACCTGGCTATTTTATTGGAATTTGCTAATTTTTTAATAAAAAAGTGCAATAGCTAGTCATACTATTCACTGTTTATCTATTAGCATAGTTCGTGTATAATAATAAAATAACAACAAACCGATGGAATCCATTCATTTCTGATCGTAGTGTTCATAAAAGTAAAACAAGGTAAAAAATTAGACCTTTCTTTTAAAAAAATCATATCTTAGGTACTACTTATGATATATTTTTTTCAATTTTTTTTCTGAACGGCCATAAGTTATACTATAAGACATTTCAAGGTTATCCATTCTTTACCGGACACCCTGTATATAGGCCTACACTGTATACATATAAGAAATAGTGATTTCTTGAGCTCTCCGCGCTCTGCGAATGTGTATATTCTAAGGACCTTTTTAGTCGAAAAAGTCAAAAAATACAATTTACAAAATTTCAAAAGTTTTTAAAGAGCCACAAATTTTTTTCCGCTCTGCGAAAAAATTTGTTTTTGCGGAACCAAATTTTCCATCTTGCGGAAAAATTTTTATCAAACATTTCGGGATGGGAGGGCCAGCCCGGCTGATGCCTGAATATCCCTATATATGTAAATGCATTTGGTAAATTTCGGGGGAGAGGACCCTGCCCCCCCCCCCCCCCCCATATATATGCCCCTGATACATATGGTAAGTGCTTCAGAGGGAAAAATTTTTTTTCATAATTAAGAGATTAAAAGGCCCGGACCCTTCAGAAGAAAAATTTAAATGAAAATATTTTAAAATATTATTATTTTTTTTAAATATTTCTAGAGGGAGCAATCTTTTAAAAATAATTTAATTCTATCGAGCCAGTTGATGGGGGGCCAGGGAAGGTGAAGCCAAAAAATATATTATTCTTTGCAAACTTAAATATCTTATAAATAAAATTTCAAAATAGAATTTTTTTAAGATTTATATTTATTTATTTTGTTATTAAATATATAAATTATTTTTTTTAATTTCAGGTATCTTCCCAATTTGACTGGACTATTTCAATGCCTCGTCTCTTTTTCTCATCTTTGACATCTTCGATCATTGCCTGCTGGTGTCAACTTTTAGATAATTTTTCTTCACCTCATTTCTATTTTATTAAGGTCAGTAATTATTTGTTCATTTATTTAATTTATTCCTCTATTTATACAAAATGAATATTTCTAATAAATTTAATGATATAATATTTATATTCCCCTTAATGAATGCTTAACCAAGTTAACCTTGCTTTCAAAATTTATTCTTATTTTTTAATATTTTTTCTCTTCTTATTTAAATTAAATATTAAAATATTGAGAATTTATTTAATAATTATATTGTTTTAATTAATAATTATACTCATACCACAATTTTTTTAAATATTTTTGTCTGTCAGTTTTTTTTTTTTTATTTTGCTAATTTTCATATTCTTTAAATATATTTCATTTTTTAAACTCTTAATAATATATTTGTCATTATTTAATCAATTTGAATCAAAGATTATAACTTAAGGAAACATATTTCATTTTCATTTTAATAATATTTTTTTATTTTCAGGATAAAACCTGAATCTGTCAATGATCCATCCAACGTTTCTGCTTTCCAGTCAAGTGATGATATTTATTAGTTGAATTTTATTGTTCATTGAATGTGAGAAGAGAAGAAAAATGTTGAAAGTTGCACCAGACAAAGGTGAGTTTGTGTGTATTATCAAAAAATTGAGTGACAGATAACAAATTTTCAAAATCATATCGTGCTCATTGAATAAAATATTGATTCTTAATATTCATTAAAATAATATGAGGCATGATATGATTTTGGACATAGATGTTCAACTGACACTCGGTCTATTGATGAATAATCACATTCAGAGAATGAAATTGCTTTCTATTCCTTTTCTTTGTTTAGTGGTAAAGTTTTTTCATATCTTATTTCATTTATTAAAACCAAACAGTCTAGTTAATTAACTTTGAATATAATAATAATGACCAAATTAATTAAATATATGGACCCTGTTATGCAATGGTGTGTAAAACAAACAACGAGTTTTGAAAAATTAAAATAAAGTTTTTTGTTTTTTTGGATTTTTTTTTTTTTTTTTTAAAAAAAAATAATAAAAATTTTTAAAAAAAAATTTATATATAGGCTATAAATTAGGAAAGATCAAGTACAAAATCAGTAGTCTTTGGATGCCAATTGCCAATCTCTAGATTATATATATACTTTTCGGACAAAATTTATTAGTCCATTTTTCAGTCCTTGTCTTAATAACTCGCCCTTTTATAAAATAAACATGTGCACAGACTTTTATGCATTAGAAATAATTAACTTTGTGCCTTAATTAGACATAAGCTTATAAGGACTCAAAGACTAATAAATTTTGCCAAAAAACGCCTCGGCAATTGGCATCCAAAGGCTTTATTATTCTTTGTAGCTCCTGTACTTGCTCTTTCCCAATTTATAACACAAACAGTGACCTCTTCGGATTATCATATATATATATGTATCGGTATATATATTGTATATATATACTGCAGAGAACACAATCTCTTCTAAAATTAATCATTTTAGTAGAATATTTTAATAAAAACGTTTAAAAACAAAATTTTCAATTGAAAATAATTAATTATTTTTTCAAAAAAAGAGGTACGGTGAGGACACAGATAAACCACGATAAAATTGGTATATTTAATTCACAAAAAGTGAAATAAAAATAATTAATATGTGCTGAGGCATGAATTTATTAACTTTTCGGCCAAGGCAGTTCAGAGCACTAAAAAAAGAATATAGGTATGATATATAGTCCAGGATCCCGGACCCATTTTTACAATTCGTTACTATCAAGCTAATTTTCCGTGAGTAGCTTCATTTTGATGAATTCCTCTTACAACAATTCTTGATTGTGGTAGCTAACAGGACAGGAGTAGCAGGGATATAATATTTCAATTTGACGATTCTCAAAAATTTATTATTATTAATGGGTTTTTTCATTAAATCTTAAGAAAATTATTAACATTATTGAAAACAAAATATTTGTCCTACAAAATATATGGTTTGATCAGAGTCCCCCAGAAATAATAATACATTTTTGTGAATCGTCAAATTGAAATATTATATACCTGATACTCCTGTTAGCTAACACAATCAAAAATTGTTGTTAAGAGAAAAAATTGGTCGTCTCATCAAAATGAAGCTACTCACGGAAAATTAGCTTGATAGTAATAAATTGTAAAAATCGGCCCGTGATCCTGGACTTGTATATATATATATATATATATATATATATATATATATATACAACAGAATAAATTAAAAAAAGACAATGTGGAGGAAGGCCGTAATACAGATTAAAGACGAAATGAAAGAAGACTTCTATCGGCCCGAATTATTTATTTTTCCTCTGTCGACGTTTCGGGGACTAAACGTCACCCATCTTCAGGACAAAGATGTTAAAAATTTCTCGACGTCGACAGAGGAAAAATAAATAATTCGGGCCGATAGAAGTCTTCTTTCATTTTGTCTTTAAATTAAAAATATATATTTAAAAAAAATATATAAATACCTAATGATTCCTTGGCCATTTAATAAATAATAAATTAATAATAATATCAATATCAAAATTGAAAATTCATAAAAATATTTAGAAAAAAAAAAAAATATTTCAATAAAAAATCAAAATTCAAAATAAATCTCCTTCGCATTTAAAATTAACTGCTTCATTGATGTTTTTAATTATAAATAGAGATTCTTTAAATTTTCTTCGGTTGACCTCTTTTTCATGTCCCAAAACGCACACATTATCAAAATTCCATTTACGTCTTTCCTCAATAAAATAATGTGTGCGTTTTGGAACTTGAAAATCAACCATAGAAAATTTATTTTAACTTTCATAGTACATATTTACTATAAATGAAAAATAATCTCAAGCCCATTTAGAGAGGACGGATGTGCAAAGTTCGGGCAGGCTTAATTAATTATTTTTAATCTTTGTTTCAGGAAAGCGGCTTGAGACTTCTGCCTGTCATCAAACTCGGCTTGTTGTTCCATCATACAAACTTTGTTTCCAACGGACATACTCACCAGGGACGTTGAATTTTCTCAAGCCATATGAGTTCACGCGCCACCTTATAGAATGCTTTTTCTAGATGCACCTGCAAATAAAATAAGGTAATCAACGTTTTTAATTTTCCACTTAAATCAAATTAGAAATCCTTAAATCTTTTTAAGAAATCTTGTTTTCTCATATGCTCATATGCTCTGCGGACCTCGTTTTGAATTTTTTTGAAGAGTTTAAACGTGATTCGTCTCGCGCTTTGAAGGCTATACCGCTTCGAGAACAAAAAACGCTGGCATTGGAGAGAGATTACTTTGAAGGGGATGAAATTGATTTGGAAGATTATTTTACATTTTATAACAAAAGTCATCTTACTTTTTGGGCAGAGTGGTATACATATATATATATATATATATATATGTCAGCCAGCCAGCGACCAGTCAACACCTCGAGCGCCATAGCAGTAAGCAAAACCAAAACACAAATCACTCCGACCATCAACACGCAAACCGCCACCACACAACCCAAAACATCTCAAAGGCAAACACAAGCCTCGGGAATATCCAGCAATACATCGACTGGGGGAGTAGGCAGATTGAGCCCCCGAAGTCAACCTAAATTAAACACAGACACGATCACACATACACACACCCAATCCAAATCTCAGAAACAAACCCAATCTCTTAACACATCCACTAACCAAACCAATAACACATCGGCTTGGGGAGGCAGATTGAGGTCCCGTAGTCAACCTAAACAAAACACAAACGCAATTACACACACTCAACCTTCCTCCCGCTCTCAGAGACCAAACCAAGCCTCTGAGGCATCCACCCAATTGACCTGGGGACCAGCAAGACTGCCCGTAAACAAACCACCCCAACAATTCCCTCCTAATCACATACTCTTGAAAATGGCTCCAAAAGGAGAGCCGAAACGTCGAGTAAATCTCAACATCACACGCGACTCATCCCGAGAAAACTTATCTTCGCATATATATATATTATATCTTCTTCTTTCTTTCTTTCTCTTTCTCTTTCTTTCTTCTTCTTTTATATATATAATTCTTCTGTACGTGTGTATGTGACTGAACTCCTCCTAAACGACTGAACCTATTTTGATGAAATTTTTTGTGTATGTTTGTGAGAATCCCGGACAGGTTATGTTTCACAAATATCAATAAGTTAATGAATAATTAATCGTTAAAATACAAAAAAAATAAAGATTAGGAGAAATGGTTGCTATCGTAACAAAATATAAATATTTTCCCATGATTTTTGTTTACATCATGAATTCTAATAAAATATCGGCGTTAATTTTTTGTCTGTGTCCCGGAAAGGATATGATTCACAAAAAATCTTAAGTTCATGAATAATTAACCGTTAAAATAATCTCTATATATAAAAATGAATTGGGAAAAATGTTTGTATGTACCGAAGGCGAGCAAGGGGGTCCAGGGGGCGCAGCCCCCTGGCTAGGCGGAAAGCCCCGGGGCTTTGCGTCTAGTATATATATATACACTTAGATGCAAAAAAATGGAATCACTTAAACGTGTTATCAGTGGCCTTTTTTTCAAATAAGATAATAACTGATTTAAAAAATAAAACACAAAATAATAAATTTTAAATAATTAATATAATAATTAATATGGAGAAAAAGATATTTCACTCGCTAAATTGATAATCAAGTTAGGAATTTATTATTGATATACTGTAATTTAATTTATTCTCATATTTCGAGTATAAATTAATTTACAAAGTTGTGTGGAAAGGAGTCAGCCAAGGAAAATAAAAATCAATTCGTCGACAGAATAAATTGATTTTTATTTTCCTTGGCTGACTCCTTTCCACACAACTTTAGTTAATACTCACAGCCAGTATAATAATTAATTAATTTATAATATATATTTATCAATCTTTTATCAAACGACGGCCTTCACACATCTAATTCCATAACATGGACACTACTTCAACTAAAGCGGCACAAATCAAATTGTGGTCTAATTAGAATACGACCTTACTCAGCGAGGAGTTTTATGCCAACTGAACTTAAGTCAATCTACGCTCTCAAAAGTACACACAAGATATCAAGAGACTCGTGCCTCTCTATCCGAAAACCAGGTTCTGGTCGGGCACGAGCTTCTGAGAGGAATGAGAGGAGTGATTCCATTTTTTTTGCATCCGTGGAAATATTTATTCTCCTTTTAAATTATAATTTAATACGTTATTCAGGGAGGCATCGTCCCAGCATCCCTATGCTGTTCAGATCACGACTAACAGAACTAGTCAATTCCAATCTTCCTTTGTCCCCATGACCTCCCGTGATTGGAACAAGCCCTCTGCGTCTATTTTCCCCAAAATCCACAATCTTCAGACTTTCAAGTCAACTTACCGTGCCCTGATTAAAATAATTAAAATAAGTTGAAGAGAAGTTGCTGTTGATGTTATGGAATGGAAAAGAGCGAGTTTAGTTTATAAACCTACAGGGACTGAGAATGGACAAATAAAATTTTGTCCGAAACGTCTCCTCTTCGACATTTGGAATGAAAAGGCTCTCTTTATTTGCTCCACCGGTACTTGCTATATTTCATTCCATAAAATAAATAAATAAATAAGATTCTCATTTATTATAAAGTTTACTTTGCACGCATATGCCCAAGGATCTCAAGAGAAGTCTCGAATCATCGGGATCCATTGACACTCAAAAATAACGAAATTTTTATTCTGTTTTCATGAATTATCTTACGCTGTTTCGTCTAAAAAAATTTATATTTATGAACGTTTAAGAGAACACAGTCTCTTCTAAAATTATTCATTTTAATAGAATATTTTAATAAAAAACAAAATTTCTAATTGAATATAATTAATTATTTTTAATCTTTTTTTCAGGAAAACGGCTTGAGACTTCTCCCGGACGGACATCTAACTATGGGCCTTTTGTTCCGTCATACAAACTCTGTATTCAGCCGACATATTCATCAGGGACGTTGGATTTTCTCAAGCCAAATGAGTTTACACGACACACTATCGACTGCTTTTCCAAACTACAGATGTAAATAAATCCCTTCATATTCATTATGGGAGTCAGACGTGTTGCAAACCTCTACAGGATCCTTTACGAGCTCTCTCCATTTGACACGGTCTTGGACTTAAGATCTGCTCAAAAGATTTCCAAGGACTTCACTGGCGGCATCGTCTCATCGTTACTCGCTTCCTGGATTTGCCAAAAACGATGGACTTTTCAAGAGCATCATCGTTTCTTCGGGCGATGTGTCTCGGGTAGTGACTGCCTGCTCTAACCGATGTTCGGGTTTTATTTCTTCGAGGATAGAAGCGTTTGTTCGCCAGATGTAAAAAAAAATAGGTAAAATCAAAGTTTTTTAACCACTTTAATCAAAACAAAATAGAATAAATTATTGTTTTCATACATATATATATATCGATGGTTCTTGGCAAAATGGGCAAATCTGCACAATTTCTGACTTGATAGCTTAAAACAAGTTATTTTGCATTCTTGATCGTTTATTTTTCATGCTTTTTATTATAAACAATTATAAATGCTTATTTCTTTGAGTGTTAGTTTCATTAAAAAAATATAAAAACAATATATATTGCAAGTGGCAGATTGGCCAACTTGTCCAAAAAATTGAATTTTTTTACGCAGAACCATCGATATAAGAAAACGTTTTAAAACTCGTGCCTTGTATGTTAATTATATATTATACCTTCCATATGAAAAGGTACCAAATCTTCACCGGGGTCAAAATTGAGTTTTTATGCTTTCTGTACAGAACACATCATGCTAAGCAGGCCGGCATTTTTAGAATTTATTTATCATTTTTTTGTTTGGAAGGTAATTTTTAAAATTTTGGTTATGAAAAAGCTAGTTTTGAGAAAAATGAGTTTAAAGTAATGTTTTTTCAAATTATTTATATAAAATACATCGATTCTGATGAATCGAATATTTCATCATATAAGATGAAGAACTAGGGAATCGGAATCAGTGATAAAAAAAAAAATCGATTTTTTTGAACGTTTTTTTACTCGGCTCTCCTGAAGATTTGGTACCTTTTCATGTGGACGGTGACATATATACATACACATATATATATATATATATATATATATATATATATATATATATATATATATGTTCTTGAAGGTTTCCGCGACCGGATGTATGCGAAGACAAGTTTTCTCGGGTTAAGTCGCGTGGGGTGCTGAGATTTACTCGACGTTTCGGCTCTCCTTTTGGAGCCATTTTCAAGAGAGAAGGAAGTTAGGAGGTAATGGTGGAGGGGGTTGTTTACGGGGTCGCAGTCTTCCTGGTCCCCAGGTCAATTTGGTGGATGACTCAGAGGCGTGGATTGGTCTCTGAGAACTGGAGGAAGGTTGGGTGTGTGTAATTGTGTTCGGTTTAGGTTGACTACGGGGCCTCAATCTGCCTACTCCCCAAGTCGGTGTGTTGGTGGTGTGTTTGGTGGATGCCTCAGAGGTCTGGGTTTGTCTCTGAGGAATGGACAGTGGTTGGTTCTGTGTAATCGGGTTTGTGTTTGGTTTGGGTTGACTTTGGGGCCTCAATCTGCCTACTCCCCAAGTCGGGGTGTTAGCTCTTGGTTCCCGGGGTCTCAACCTGCCTACTCCCCAGGCCGAGAGTAACTCCCCGGGAACCAAGAGCTAACACCCCGACTTGGGGAGTAGGCAGATTGAGGCCCCAAAGTCAACCCAAACCAAACACAAACCCGATTACACAGAACCAACCACTGTCCATTCCTCAGAGACAAACCCAGACCTCTGAGGCATCCACCAAACACACCACCAACACACCGACTTGGGGAGTAGGCAGATTGAGGCCCCGTAGTCAACCTAAACCGAACACAATTACACACACCCAACCTTCCTCCAGTTCTCAGAGACCAATCCTCGCCTCTGAGTCATCCACCAAATTGACCTGGGGACCAGGAAGACTGCGACCCCGTAAACAACCCCCCTCCACCATTACCTCCTAACTTCCTTCTCTCTTGAAAATGGCTCCAAAAAGAGAGCCGAAACGTCGAGTAAATCTCAGCACCCCACGCGACTTAACCCGAGAAAACTTGTCTTCGCATATATATATATATATATATATATATATATATATATTAGGGTGTCCGTTATTTCCCAAATTGCATTTCATGCTGCAAACACCCTCTAAATTTTTAGGTTTTGACCTAAAAAAAAATATCAGACCCATATCAACCCTTAATATTCATATAAAACCGTGCCTAAATCATAATCCATTTCCCATTGAAATAACATGGGATTTTTGCACTTTTTGCAGTTTATTTTATTCTACTGAAACAAATATACCTAAAAATACCGTCAAAACATATTTTGTAGGAAATTTAACGCTCTACAAAAAAAGGTCTGATTGCTTTGTTCGATAAATTCAACCCCTTAAAAGTTATTCAAAGAATAAGTTGTATTCACTAAAACAATCGTTTTTTTAATTTCCATCATAATTCTCATTTATATCTCAATTGAACTCTTACAGATGGATAAGAAAATAAAAAAATACAAGAATTAGATAAAAAATAAAGTATTTTTTTTTTCTCATAAATTATAGTATCAAGATATTTATCGTACTTTTTCTATTTTTACAATTTTTTTGTCAAACATTCTTTAGTTGTCTTAATAGAAGGATATTTGGCTCTGTATTCAGCAGAGTCAAATATCCTTCTGCAACAGCAGTGATTTAGGGGGTGTTCCCAATGATCTTTAATATTTCAATTATGTTGAATAGGCCGCAGAAAGAAAAACTCTAATTGACAATATAAAAAAAATCGCGATTAATAAACTCTAGAATCAATCTTTTTTTTTTTTCAAAAACCTAATTTTTTTTAAGCCAAAAAATTGCTATTTTTCCGGTGGAGAAAATCATAAGCCTCATTTTCGTTTTCTTCTTCATTTTAAAACTTAAACTAGGGGTAATTCATGTTCCATTCTCTATTATATGCTTTATAAGACACAAATGTTCATTTTTATAAAGAAAGTTATTACAAATTAACTGGCTGCAAGGGCGGATCCAGAGGTGTTTCTCGGGGGGTAATCTGGTGTGACTCGTCGCACAGCACACTATTTTTTTTTAATTTCGGTAATTTAAAAGCGCATTCTGTACTTGTTTGCTAGAATATAAATACACATCAAATTTTTAAGTATTAATTTTAAAAATTTTACATTAAAAATAAATTTTTTTGCGAAAAAAAGGTATTTTTTTCGAATCTCGGGGGGGGGTAATTACCCCCTTTACCCCCTTGTATCCGCCCTTGACTGGCTGATTTACAGATTTGAGTCAAACTTTAATTTGTCAATATCTCTAAACTAATGTTTTGTGGCTTATGACTATTTTCCACTAAGCCCTTCAATTAATTATAGTGATGTTGCGACGTTGTTGATGTTCCTCCGGATACTTGTTGCTAATCCGCTGGCCGGTGTGGGAGGGAGTTTGGGTTATTCTTATAAAGAATGAGGTTGTTTGGTTGGTTTTATTTCGAAGGGTTTAAAATGTACATTTCGGGTCCCTGAGAGGCGGAGTGACGGCCCGCCCTTCGGGTGCGGGATTTATATTTATGCGAGACCAAAGTCCATGAGTCAGCGAAAGAATTAGATCGGACGTGTTTTTTATTCGAAAGTATAAATTTGTTATCTTACTTTATTCAATTTAGCTGAGTTGGTCTAAAATGTTTAATTTCTTACCAAATATGATAAAGTAATTTCCAAATTCAATAATTTTGTTTAATGCATAAAGCAGCACCAAATCTTAATTATTTTTTCATACTGCCTAATTAGCTTTAATTATTAGAAAAATATTATTGATACATTATCATCTACTTTAATTCATATTTTTATCTCTTTAAAAAAAAAAAAAAAAATTTAATTCAAGATAATTTTTTAATTATTTTAAATCTTTGTTTCAGGAAAGCGGCTTGAGACTTTTGCCTGACATCAAACTCGGCTTGTTGTTCCATCAGACAAACTTTGATTCCAACGGACATACTCACCAGGGACGTTGAATTTTCTCAAGCCATATGAGTTCACGAGGCACCCTATAGAATGCTTTTTCAAGATAGAGCTGCAAATAAAATTAGGTAACGTTTTCACTTTTTAATTTTCCAATATGACAGGTTTGTTTATTATATATATGTATGTCATACAAGTTAGTGCTTTCTTTTGTTTTTGAAGCTCTGAAGTGATTCAGAGGGGTAAATTCCTCTCCCCCCTCTTCCCAGCCCCCCATTTAACTTCAATAATTATAAATTGAAAATTTTAATCATTAAGAGTTGCAAATAAAAGGGTTAATGAAATTTTTTTTTTAGAGAACAAAATTGCAAAATAACTTTATATTCTTATATTAAAAAAGCTTTTTTCGTTGATTCTTAATTAGGAAAATATTAATAACACTAATTGCAATGATGGCGAACCTATGACCCGTGGGTCAGACACTGACCCTCGCTAGCTTTTTAACCTACCCACGATTGCGAAATGCGTTAAACTAATGAATACGAAATATGAACCTAATATTAAAAAATTCAAAATAAACAGCAACAGATTCATCATTAAGGGGTCGTCCACATATTACGTGTCACCTTTTTTGACGATTTTCTAGCCCTCTCCCCCATGTCACAGTTAGTCACATACACACAAACCCCGCTACAAATATTATGTTACAACATAGAAACCCCCCCCCCGAATAAAATTTCTGTCCAAGGATCTCAAGAGAAGTCTTGAATCATCGGGATCCATTGACACTCAAAAATAACGAAATTTTTATTCTGTTTTCATGAATTATCTTAAGCTGTTTCGTCTGAAAAAAATTTATATTTATGAACGTTTAAGAGAACACAGTCTCTTCTAAAATTATTCATTTTAATAGAATATTTTAATAAAAAACAAAATTTCCAATTGAATATAATTAATTATTTTTAATCTTTTTTTCAGGAAAACGGCTTGAGACTTCTCTCGGACGGACATCTAACTATGGGCCTTTTGTTCCGTCATACAAACTCTGTATTCAGCCGACATATTCATCAGGGACGTTGGATTTTCTCAAGCCAAATGAGTTTACGCGACACACTATCGACTGCTTTTCCAAACTACAGATGTAAATAAATCCCTTCATATTCATTATGGGAGTCAGACGTGTTGCAAACCTCTACTGGATCCTTTATGAGCTCTCTCCATTTGACACGGTCTTGGGCTTAAGATCTGCTCAAAAGGTTTCCAAGGACTTCACTGGCGGCATCGTCTCATTGTTCCTCGCTTCCTGGATTTGCCAAAAACGATGGACTTTTCAAGAGCATCATCGTTTCTTCGGGCGATGTGTCTCGGGTAGTGACTGCCTGCTCTAACCGATGTTCGGGTTTTATTTCTTCGAGGATAGAAGCGTTTGTGCGCCAGATGTAAATAAAATAGGTAAAATCAAAGTTTTTTAATTTCCACTTTAATCAAAACAAAATAGAATAAATTATTGTTTTCATATATATACTTATATATATCGATGGTTCTTGGCAAAAAGGGCAAATCTGCACAATTTCTAAAACTTGATAGCTTAAAACAAGGTATTTTGCATTCTTGATCGTTTATTTTTCATGCTTTTAGTAGTAGATTGAATATTATAAACAATTATAAATTACTTTGAGTGTTAGTTTCGTTAAGAAAATATAAAAACAGAAATATATTGCAAGTGGCAGATTGGCCAACTTGTCAAAAAAATTAAATTGACCCTTTTTGCGCAGAACCATCGATATAAGAAAACGTTTTAACTCGTGCCTTGTTTGTTCATTATATATGTGACCGTCCACATGAAAAGGTACAGTGAGGGTCAATATTAAGTCCCACCAATGCGTTTTTTTCTACTTGTGATTATTTCATTGTTTTTATAAAAGAAAATGAAAATCTTAATTGGAAATTTTCTAGTATAGGCAATAACTTGTTCATGACTCAAAATGAGCCCGGACCAGCCTATTTTGGAAACTTAAATTACTTGGTCTCCACTAGTCCAATTTTGATGAAATTTTGAATTTAAGCTCTGAGAAGAAAAGGAATGACTCTAAATAACTTCCCACATTTGACTATTTATACATACTGCGCTATTATTAGATTGAGTAAATAAATTTGCCAAATACAGTACAGTATAGTTACAAAGTCTTTCCTTTTCTACTCTGAGCTTAAATTCCAAATTTCATCAAAATTTCAGTTATTTAAATTTCCAAAATAGGCAGGTCCGGGTTAATTTTAAGTGCACATGTGATCAAACTGAGATTTGTTAATAATAAAATTTTTTCGCTTCATAAAAAATTATATGGCTTCTGTGCCCAAGCTCAGAGATAAAATTATCCGTATAATTATGTATGAAGCGAAAAAATTTTATTATTGACAAATCCCGGTTTGATCACATGTGCACTTGCACTATGTGTATAATTCCCAATAAATGAAGATGGCCAAATAAATTCAGGCCGAAACGACTTATTCTGTGTAATGACATTTCTATTTAAGCTATTTGGTATCCAAATGGCTTAAATAAAAGCATCGGACTTTCTGGGGTCCGAACCCGCGACATTTTGTATAGGAGGTAGGCACGCTACCTTCTACGCCCAACCCGGTGGCTTTTATCTCCTTAAAAGCAAAATTTTCCATTCAATATAATTAATTAATTATTTTAAATCTTTGTTTCAGGAAAGCGGCTTGAGACTTCTGCCTGACATCAAACTCGGCTTGTTGTTCCATCAGACAAACTTTGATTCCAACGGACATACTCACCAGGGACGTTGAATTTTCTCAAGCCATATGAGTTCACGAGGCACCCTATAGAATGCTTTTTCAAGATAGAGCTGCAAATAAAATTAGGTAACGTTTTCACTTTTTAATTTTCCAATATGACAGGTTTGTTAATTATATATATATATATAATACAAATGAGTGCTTTCTTTTATTATTGAAGCTCTGAAATGATTCAGGGGGGTAAATTCCCCCCCCCCCCTCCCCCACTCCAGTCCCCCATTTAACTTCAATAATTATAAATTAAAAATTTTAATCATAGATTTTAAGATCATTAAGAGTTGCAAATAAAAGGGTTAATGAAATTTTTTTAGAGAACAAAATTGTAAAATAACTTTATATTCTTATATTAAAAAAGCTTTTTCCTTGATTCTTAATTAGGAAAATATTAATAACACTTATAGCAGTGATGGCGATTGGACTCAAGACAAAAATTCGATGTCGAGATTTTGATGGATATACACGTTTTGAGGTCCCCTGAATCCAAAAAAGTGCTTTTTGCGACATGGTCTGTCTGTCTGTGTTCAATTTTAAGCATGAAAGAATTGAGCTACGAGGTTTAAATTTTATATTCAAGTTAGGCACCCCCTAGGGCGTGAAAATAAGCTTTTGAACAAAATCGGCCAAAAACTACTAGTACTTTACTGATGTAGTTTTTCATTTTTTCAGAATTTTGCTAAATGAAAAAAATATATTTTCCTTGCTTGTCAATTTTTTCTAAAACAGCTTTTGTTAATAAATAATATTAATATTTCATAATATACAGTATATTGTATGTAATTTTCTTTACTTCTTGTTCATTCAAACACTTATTGCCATTTGAATCGTTTATTTCAAAAACCACCTAAGTGCGCTTTTCTCAACTTTCGGAAAACTAAAGAAAATTGTTTTGCAGCTTAAATATAGGTCTAGTCTCCTTCAAATTATTTATTACCAAATCAAAAACATGCTATTGGGATAATCTAAAAGATGTTTACCTTTAAATTGTACAGTAGCACCAAAAACACATGATTTGAAATTTTGTCGCTTAGGTGGTTTCTGAAATAAAAGATTCATTTGCACCAAACACTTAAAAATTTGTAACCCCACTAAAATCTTTTAAATCGTCTAACCCCGCGAATTTTTACCCTTTAAGCCAATTGAATTTTAAAGATGTTTAGCTTTAAAAATACTCAGTTAAAAATTTTTAAACTTAAACCCTGTTGCAAATGGGCATTAGTGACTCACGGGCTAGTACTAAAAAAAATAAGAACAAAATTTGACCCTTGTCTCAAAAAAGTTCGCCATCCCTGAGGGTTTAAAATAATAATTTTATAAATAAAAAATTTCAACTCCATAGCATATAATTTAAAATAAAAAAATAATATAAAAACCTTGGATAATTAATTCAGTCTATTAATAATTTTTAGCAAAATATAATTTTTTTTTAATATTTATTTTTCTACTTTTTCAGGCCGGGAATGAAGTGGGTCATTTGATGAAGACAACTTTTAAGAAGTTATTTGTCGAAAAACAAGCCAAAAAGTAAAAGACTTTGATTTTCGGTTTAACTGTGAAGGCTAAACTCCAAAAAACAAGCCAAAAAAGCAAGATCATCTCATGAAGAAGGGAGCAGAACATTTCAATGTCTTTTTATGAAAGGATGTGATTTTGTAAGTACGCTATTTAATTTTTATCCTCAAAAGCTCACATCTTTATAAAAAATAATCCAGGCTCACTTTTGAACGCTTGCAAGGTTCTATCTAATAAGAAATGATCACTTAATCTAGGGTGGATCAAGCAACTTAGGGATTTATTTTACTTTTATTAAGAATACAATTATTTTTTGGACCTTGATCACCCTGACCAATCCCTGGATCCCCTCTTTGTTGTCATTTATTTTCCCCTTCTCTTTGCTCGTGAGGCTTCTCAAGTAAATTATTTACAAATATTATTAATCAATTAAAAAATTCATTTAAATCATGGATTTGGCAATTCAAAATTTATAATAGGAGCAATTTCTTTTAAATAGATTTATTCATACTTATTATTATTATTCAAATCAAATTTATTATTATACATATTTGTATTTTCAAGGAATATTTTTTTTTAATAGCTGATTTGCTTTTTGGGATAGTAATTTATCAGAGTTCAAATTTCTACTTAGCGCTTTATAATGATCATGATGATATATCATTTAATTTGCAAAGATTATTTTTTTAGAAATAAGGTCGTTAAAAAAAACTCGGATTATCGAAAAATCCCTAGATGATTAGGCATTAGAATTATAGATTTATTTATATATTAATAATAAAATAATTAACTCACCTTGGGAAGGCCTCACGTGGAAAGGAAATGACTTATTAATCTCCCTGAATAACTTTTGGATTATCTTAAATATTGAGAAAATTGATTGAATTGAATAAAAGAAATTTATTTATTTTTATAATTTCAACTTTATTAATTTGAGTTTATCTATAAATTAAATAGAAAAAAATCTTTATAATAAATTTTTCTGTAAATTAATATGAGTGTAAAAAAAATCAAAAGTATAGTAATTTTTTCTGACTAGATATAAAGTAAAGAAATGGAAGTGACTAGAGTTTCATTTGGGTTGATGTCTGTATTTTTTTTTCTTATTTGTCTTAATGGCCTACCTTTGTATGATTTTGTAATGCATTTATAAATTTATTATACTGTACTATTAAGATTGCATGCGCAAGTGTTTTGTAAGACAATTCGATGTAACGACTATGTAAGAGAGAAAAATAATAAATATTACTATTTTTTTCTTTTTCAAGGTATCTCATCAAGCTGGCAACAGAAGAAGGAATTCAACGAAGATGGAAAGGCAAAAATCGTCAGGTAACGTTGAGGGGTTTGTTATTAGTAGACTATTTTATTCATCTCAAGGTTGGTTTCATATTAAAGGGAGAATATTAATTGAAATAAAAATGTTTATTAGTTTTATATAACTATTAAAAATGTTTATTATAATTAATATTCTTCTTTTAATAAGATATCTTGAGATCTTTAATAAAATAGCCTACTAATAATATATTACTTTTAATATAGTAATTATTAAAATAATAGTAAATGGCCTATTTAAAATCAGCTTAAATATTCTTCTGAAATAATAGAAATTAATAATATTCTAAAATATATTTATTTATATACTAGGGATAGGTAATAGAAAATGAATGAAATCTTGAATATATAATAAATAGTCTTTATTAATATATTAATGATAATACAATAATTAAGTGAAGTCATGTGATGATGTAATCAGTTTGCTGTCCACCACCATCCCCGACCTCCAACCCATGCGCGCAACGACTTATATAGCCTCCAGTCCCCACTCCTTGGCCCCTGGCGCATGCGCAGAGAGCTCAAGTCGACAAGAGGCGACGGCGGCGGCCGCCCGCTCGCTGCGCATGCGCAGCGAGACAACAGGGCAGCCGCCGGCTCTCTACGCGCCAGGGGCGCCAAAGAGAATATATTTATTGTTTATTAAATAAATATATTAGTCTTTAGCACTTATTCTGGTTTAATTTGTCTTGGACTAGCCAAGACAATGAGAGATGGATGTTCTTGGTCGAGCTTAAGCCCTAAGCCCCCTCACCACGACAAGGTGACATCCTCGAGGGGGAAATTATAATAATTAAATAGGAAATAAATAAATGACAATTCATTTTATGAGCAATCTTACTTAAAAATCTTTCTGAAATATAAATTTTCATTAAAAACAATTTTTTTTTCTGTATTATTTCCATTCGATAAATGAATTACAATTAATTCATGCATTTAATTTTAATAAAAAGAAATAATAAAAAATACTTACATGGCATTTTTATTTTTCCCCAGACAGCTTCTAAATCACAGCCAGATCTTCAAGCATCAAAATAATTCATTCTTTCAATCCATGTCTTGCCTGTAACAAACAAATCAAATTCTTATTTTTTATATTTAACTTGATGCGTAACAAATATAAAATTTTATTTATAGTTTAGAATACAGGGTGTTTATGCAAATTATACTTACTTATATAAATATGCTGACGAGTTTGTTTATTTGGTTCGACATTTTTGATAGTACATTTATTTTGAAAACCCTCGAACAAATCCGTCTTGCTCTCACCTCGAACGAATCTGAAAACAAATGGTACAAAAAATATTTACTTAAATCTTTATTAAAAAAAAAATAATAAAAAATTATTGTAATTATTTAAAAAAATCGAATTATAAGATATGAATAAAATTTAATACAAATATATCAAATTGATTTTTATTCCTTCTTCTCCCTGAACGGTCCCTCTGAAATTATTATAGCATAAGTAAATTAAAATAATAAGAATGAGAAAAATTAGATTCATGTTTGACTTTTCTTTTTTCTTTTTTATTAATGTTCTAATTATGATAATAAATATTCAGATTTTTAAATTGAATATAGCAAAAATCAAATATAATATAGACAGAGGTTCCCAAACCTTTTAGTTCCCGGCTTATTTGATAATAATATATGGAAATCAGAATTTTTTCTCAGCTCTGGAATATTTGGCTTTTTCAAAAATATAAATAAATTTAAATCCCATAATAAATGGTCAATGAGAAATTAGTAAAAATTACATTAACTTAAAATTTATTTGGGCAAAGTTCATATTAATTTTATTATAATGCAAGTGTTTAGTCAAGAATCAGAATATCCTCAAAAACTAATTATTTCCTTTAAATAAAGTATTAAATTTTAATTTAGAAGGAGAATAAATATTTCCACGGATGCGAAAAAAATGGAATCACTCCTCTCATCCCACTCAGAAGCTCGTGCCCGACGAGAACCTGGTCTTAGGATAGAGGAGGCACGAGTCTCTTGATATCTTGTGTGTCCTTTTGAGAGCGTAGATTGACTCAAGTTCAGTTGGCAAGAAATTGCTCGCTGAGTAAGGTTGTATTCTAATAAGACCACAATTTGATATGTGTCGCTTGATTGATTATTTTATATTATAAATTAATTTATACTCGAAATATGAGAATAAATTAAATTACAGTATATCAATAATAAATCCGTAACTTGATTATCAATTTAGCGAGTGAAATATCTTTTTCCTTTAAATTTCCCATATTAATTATTTAAAATTTATTATTTTGTGTTTAATTTTTTAAATCAGTTATTGTCTTATTTGAAAAATGGCCTCTGATAACGCGTTTAAGTGATTCCATTTTTTTTTACATCTGAGTGTATATACACCACTCTGACCAAAAAGTAAGATGACTTCTGTTATAAAATGTAAAATATATATATTTAATCTTCCAAATCAATTTCATCCCCTTCAAATTAATTTCTGCCCCCGGGTTTGGCGTAGTAGGTAGCGCGCCTCCCTCCTATACCAAACGTCGGGGTTCGGACCCAGGCAGTCCGATGATTTTATTTAAGCCATTTGGATACCAGATGGCTTAAATAGAAATGCCTCAACCCACAATAGATATATTCTCTACAACGGTTATCGTCAAAGTCTTATATGGCCTAAGTTGCCGAAAAGACTGCATGAATGTGTGTGTGAATGTGAGTGTGAATGAGAAAAAAAAAAAAAAAAAAAAAAATTAATTTCTCTCCAATGCCAGCGTTTTTTGTCCTCGAAGCGGTATAGCCTTCAAAGCGCGAGACGATAATCTCTTCAAAAGATTCAAAAAGATGTCCGCGGAGCTGTCTTTTTAATTTGGAAAATAGCCACAAGTCCCACGGATCTGTCAGGTGAATAAGGCGGTTGCGGAACGATATGAGTTGAATTTTTATCAAAAAACTTGCGAAGAATCAATACCGTGTGAGACGGGCACAGAAGGGCTTTTGTCTTGACACTTCTGAGGCCCAAATGATCCTTCAAAATTGTTTGAAAGAATCCAATTAAAACGCCAATCATTTCATTGTTGGTCGACAATTTTTGAGCACCAATTCCTTTATTTTCATGGGGTGTTGCTCATCATTTGATGCTGAGGGTCATCCGGGGCGTTCCAAATAATCAGCACGTTTTCTGCCTGCTTTGAAGTCTTTGTACCATACCATTTATAAACATTTTTCTGCGACATAGTCAATTCACCAAAAGCCTTCTGCAACATTCTGAGCCGAAATTTCATTCCGCAAATAAAATTTAATGACAGCTATTGAAGAGATTAAACGTGAATCGCTTCGCGCTTTGAAGGCTATACCAGAAAAAGTCTTTTTAGCAAGCTTCGAGGACTGAAAAAAACGTTGGCATAAGTGCATTTTATTGGAGAGGGATTTCTTTGAAGGGGATGAAATTGATTTAGAAGATTAAATAGAGATTTTATAATAAAAGTCACCTTACTTTTTTGGCACAGTGGTATATATACTAGAAAGCTTCCGCGACTGGTGTATGCAAACCCAGGAAACTTATCTTCGTATATATACATGATTTTAAATTTAAGAATAAATTACAATTCTTAGTTTAAACACAATGCATTATAAAGATTAATTTTAACTTTATCCAATTACAAGAAACAAGTATGCTGGGGCGATAGAATTAAGGTTTTGGAGAAAAAATAACCACGTTAAAATATTTTATTTGCATATATTTCGGTATGCTTAACGCAAACCATCCTCAGTGCATCAAATTAGACGATTGTAGAGCGATTTACAAACTTATAAAATGCATGAGAAGCCATTCTATATATGGAAGGGGGACAACATCTGATGAGCAAGTCACTGAGAGAAAAATAGCATCTATATATACATATGATACAATTATTTGTGTATGTTTTAAAACAATTTCTCAGAGTGACCAGCCAGGCGCGTGTACTTTCTAATACTCATTACTATTAGAAAGTACACGGGCCTTAGCGGGTCAGTCTGAGAAATTGTTTTAAAACATATACAAGTAATTGTATCATATATATATATATAGATGCTATTTTTCTCTCAGTGACTTGCTCATCAGATGTTGTCCCCCTTCCATATATAGAATGGCTTCTCATGCATTTTATAAGTTTGTAAATCGCTCTACAAACATCTAATTTGATGCACTGAGGATGGTTTGCGTTGGGCATACCGAAATATCTGCAAATAAATTATTTTAACGTGGAAAACAGTCGCTGGTTGTTTCTTCTCCATAACCTTTATCCAATTACTTTTGAAGCTGAATAGGAGATTCATTTCTATGCTTTCTTGTAATGAAAGTCAATGAGGAACTTCACTTTTTATATCTGAGAATTCTTAATTTTGAAAATTAAATGAATACAAAAGTCAAATTTACAAGAATTAAAAGAGAGCACAGAAAAAAATAAAAATTTTCGTACTTACAGTGATTATAGTTCCAGTTTTCGATTAATTCTGCTTGCAGCATCTCTGCACAAGTATGTATATATATATATATGATGAATGGCTTGTTCCTTCTTCCTCAGTTCTAATTAAGATCAGATGAGATGATATCCTTCTGATGGCAAGTTTTATGATCTTTTCAAAAGAAGTCATTGATGGACATCTAAAAAAATAAACAAAATAAATTAAAAATAATAGTAATTATATAATTGAAGTTTTAGAGGAGATAAGCTAGAATGATTATTCTTCTTCTTAGGATAGAATTGAGTGTTTAGAGTAATTAATTCATCTAGGCTAAAGGAGGGATAAGAGAGACTAGTTGCATTAATTTCTCTTTTTTATAAATCCTAGGTATATATCTACCTTTCAAAAGAAAATTATATTTTTATTACTTTAAGTTGAAGAGAAGTTGCTGTTGAATGGAAAATAGCAAGTACAGGTGCATCAAATAAAGAGAGCCTTTGGATGTCAAATGCCGAAAGGGAGACGTTCCGGATAAAATTTGATTTGTCCATCCTCAGTCCTTGTAGGCTTATATATATATTAGGATGTATAGTTGCGTGGAATGGAATCAGCCAAGGAAAATGAAAAGCAAAATTTTTTCCTTGGCTGACTCCATTCCACGCAACTATATTTAATACTCACAGTCATTATAATAATTTATATTAGGATGGTTCTTATTTTGGACTTTTTCATGGTTTTATTCATTTTTTTTGACCTCGAATAACTTTTAAACCAGAAGAAGTAGAGTAACCCATAAATCGTAAAAGACATTTTTGTAGAGCGTTAAATTTTATAATATTTTATATAATGGTCTTACCAAGAAGTTGTTTCGTTGATGAGTTACAAAATTTTAAAGACCCAAAGAACTTTTTCCAAGTTATTTTCATTTAAAACTTTGGCTGCTGGGGAATCGGGTTAATATTAATGTTAATTAAGAGCTGAAATTTAGCAGGAATTTTTTTTTATATATTTGGAACCGATTTAGGACTATCGTCGAAAAAAAATCAGAAAAGTCCAAAATATGAACCACCCTAATATATATAAGCCTACAAGGACCGAGGATGGACGAATAAAATTTTGTTCGGCATTTGGCACTCAAAGGCTCTCTTTATTTGCTGCACTCGTACTTGCTCTCTTCGATTTTTATTACTTACTTGAATTTAATTCCTGCGCACGTTTGAATAATCGATGAAATAACTTTTCAGTTTTCTCTTTATACTGTATATTAATTAAGTAGATCTATTTTCTCGTTTAGGCTGATGTTTCATCTTTTCATTTCATATACATCAATCATATAAATATATATATAAGATTAGCTCTGGAAAGGAGGCTATGGAGAAAGAAGAATCGCCACAAACGGACCTGTGAAAGATAAATTAACTTTATTAATATGATGATTAGAGAGCGAAAAAAAGTCTGTTTTTGGGAAAAAAGTAGCTCAATTTTAACAATTAATAATATGAGCAAGCAAAAGAAATAGAGAGCTTATCTCTCGATAACCGAAGATTTTTTTAGAATTTCTTCATAATTTAATTGGCCTGTCCAATCTCCTTGCTCGTTCATTTTGTTCATAGACAGGCAGACAGACCAATTTGCGAGACCCTCTTTTTAGAGGGTTCGCATCCTGCCCCCAAATAAAAAATTTATTTCAATTGAATTGGATACAAATCAATTGAAATAAATTGGGGCAGTGTCTAAATGGCCTCGAATGACGAAAATAGTTAATAAGAAAATAGTAAGAACCACATTAAAGTAAGAAGTCCTTGGAAAAGGTAATATTATCTTTTGTTAGAATGCAAAGTCTCTCTAAATATATGTGGAGAATTAATCATCTTTAAAATCAACAATTATGTTTATAAAGAAGTTTCTAATTTATTCAATCATCATTCTTATTTCAAAATTAGAAGCAATTTAATTTAATTTAGTAATCGATATATATATATATATATAAATTTTGTCAGTTAACTTATTTAGAAACTTAATACCTTAGTCTTTGGGAATTAATAATCTTATTTTTCAACACAGCAACATTATAAATATTAATATTAACTTTTATACAATTACTTTTATCGGTGGGGGTATAAGAAATTTCCTATCTTCTAATAAATGTCAATATCCATCACTTTCTTTTTAAGAATTCTTAATAGCTTTAAATGAGATCACACGGAATTAAATAAATAGCCTACTTTATAGTTAATGATGATTGGGAAAGCTGTGTGGTGTAGATAGATGATGAACGACAATTGAAAATGCTGGAGGTATTTTCAAGCCAAGATGAATAGTGGAATAAAATTTGGCCTGAAATTACCTCCAGCATTTTCAATTGTCGTTCATCATCTAGTTTATAGTACTAATTATTAATAATATTTGAAAAATAAGTGATCAAAATAATAAACTCACCAAATTGTAATAGAAAATGATGTTGAGTTAAGCTGACAAGATGCATCTTGGAAGATATTCTAAAAATAAAAATAAAAATAAAAAGATATAATTATCAAATTGAGAAAAGTACTAATATTAATTAGATATACTGGTAGATAAAATCTCATTATTGTTTTAATCTAGGTATAAAATTTTTATTATAGTAATTGTCAATTTAAAATATTTTTTTTTGTGCTGGCTCAGACGAAATTGACTTTGCAGCTTTTTCGCCTAGAAGGATGTTCGGCCAAACAATTATAAAAACGTTTTTATTTTAAAGTCAGATGACCAATATGTAACTTTAAAAACAATGTTTTTATAATTTTTTGGCCGAACATCCACCCTAGGTGAAGAAGCTGCCAAGTCAATTTAATTCTAAAAATATTTATTCCTACCATCTTGAGAAAATAAGAATAAAAATTGGCAATCAATTTATTAAGGCTTACCTTATTTAATAATATTTAATCACTCTGCATTTGGTTTGAAATTCTCGGGCTTAAAGCAGATGAAGAGTCTTCTCTTTTTTATTTGACAAGTCTATTTCCCATTTAGATTTAGTCACAAACATCGCATAGAATAAAATGAATGCAACTTGATTATTTATATATATATATAGATGGATATGTTCTCTCTTGAGGTCCAAGCAAATCAGTAGATGTTGGTCCAAATCAGATCTAAAATAAAAAAATAAATCAAGAATTTAAAATATTTTCCAAATAAATAATTAATAATAATGATTGATATAAATTTATTTGCAAATAGAGATGGTGTCAATGAATTTGATCCCTTAATGAACTGTGATATGAAATGATTTGGTAAGACACTCTAAACCAAAATAATGCATTAAAAATTAAAAATATCTGATTAATTATTTGTATTTCTAATACTTTAGAGAATGAATAATAATAAATGTGCTTACTATTGTGAGTGATTGATTCCAAATAAATTCCATCGGTTCAAAGTTGAAGTGTAAATTGTAAATGAATTAATAATAAATAGAATTATCTTAATTTTATAATTTGCATATTGAAATTAAATTGAAAATGAATATGAAATAATTAAAAGAGATGAAATATTAATAAATGAGAATAAAATATGACATGACAAGAACTAACCTGTTAAATCATGAGTTTAGAAAATTTGGCATGTTTTATTTAATGAATTATTGAAAATAATAATCCTTAACTAATTATATAAATATTCAAAAGTATTACTGACCTTAAAAGATGAAAATAATGAGATGAATATTAAAAAATAATATAAGAGAGTTGACACGTGGTAATTTCCAATGCGGGTTGAATGGAAGAGGCATGGATGAGATAAAGAGACGAGCCATTCGCTTTCGATTTCAGAGGAGTCAGAGACATAGCAATCGAGCTTCGAGGTTATATCACTCCTATTAAGAAAAAATAAATAAATAATAATAATCAAATATAATTTATTTTATAAATTTAAAAAATGATATAATTCATAATTTTAAAGAATTTGGTTAATCTTTACTATAGGACTCGAAGCCACCCAGGGGGCGCAGGCTTACCCTTCACTAGTTCACTCTTTTGTCATTAGCCGAGAATTCCCTAGTTGTTTTATATTTTTTTTTTAATCGAAAGAAACAATTCGACTGAAACATTTAGGTCGGGACCCCAGCATGTTGTTTAAAAAAAAAAAAAAAAGATGAGATTCTTACCTTAATATGGCCTCGAAGCACGCCAGCGCTCTCTGAGTATCATAGTAAAGATTAGCCGAAAATTTTAATAAATAAATGCTAATGAATGCAATTTTAACTTTACCCAACAACCGTAGGTTGGGTAGGTAAAGTTTATTTTTTTCTGCCTATTCCCACAGCGCCGGCTCAGGACTCTCCTTTGGGCTCTTGAAACCATAGACCTTGGGCCTACCGAATCTGAACATCCCTCCTCCCCCCCCGCATTTTTGATTTGCGACAACGGGGGGCGGGTGTATTGAACTCAATTAATGAGTTTTATAGTTTGTATTTAAAATACTTAATATTTTATGAATGATTTTATTTTATGCCTACATTGGCAAAGCAAGATTGCCGACACCGACACCCCAGCTCTGTTCTTAATTAGGGAATTTCCCTTAAATATTAAAACTTTCACATTCAATAAAATTTGGAAAAAAAATCTAATAATTTTCTTGAATCTGTAAAGGGATGTGATTCGATTCTGGTATGAGATGTTAAAAAATGTCAATTCACAGATTAGATCAGTGCAGTGGCGCAACCAAGATTTGCTCCTGGGGGGGTTTTTCCGGGGGGGGGGCTGATCTCAAATATTTTTCTGTGAAAAATTTTTTTTTCGCAAAACCGAAGTTTTTTTGCCTTGCGGGGAAATTTTTTCCAGTCCGTAAAAATATTTTACCTTTTTTTTTTAGAGACGCTAAATTTTTGCCGCCCCGTGGAACCAAATTTTTTTCCATGCGCCGCCCGCGGAATATTTCCTCTTTTGCGGAACCGAAATGATTTTACTTTTTCTTTTCTATTTGTAATATATATATTTTGATTTTTTTTTATCTCCTGGGGGGGGGGTTAAAACCCCTAACCCCCCCCTGGTTGCGGATTCAGGGCTTTAGGGGTCCGAGGTAGTAAACGAGTTGGTGAGCTCCAGGCAAAAAATTACTTTAATTCGATATTACTATTCTTTTTCTGGAGGCTCGTGGAAAAATCGAAATTTATATACATTTTAAAAATGTACATAAAGTATTTCCTATTGAATAAAACATTATATAATTTTAAAATGTTTATAAATGGGGGAGAGGGGAGTAAATCTTCAAAAATGAGTCCCCCTCCCTCCCCAGAAAAATAATTATATTTTCTCCCCTGAGATGCTTGCCACTTTTATCAAGGGTCGTGGGTTCGCACCCTCGACAAAAATTAATTTCAATTAAATTGGCTAACAATCAAAATAAATAAATAGATTAAAATTTTTAGTTTAGTCCGGCATTTCTCCTGTCTCAAGAATTTTTTCGATTTTTGTATTTAGCCCTTTTTAATATATTTGAATAGAAAACAAAAACTTACATGAAAACGTAGATGCTGTTCAACAAATGAAGAGTCCAAAATTGAATTTTACATTCTTCCAATTATTCCGTGTTGAAAATGGCATGTTCACGTTGTTTCATTTTCTTTTCACCACTGTATAATTAGTTCGTAGTACGATAAGATAAAAACTTTAAGAATTGTTCAGGTAGAGAGGTCATACACCATCCTTGTTAAGGTTTTGGCCAGGTTTTCCTTAACAGCTTAAGGCGAATGTCGGGATGGCTAATGCGACGTTTCCTCCTGGTCTCGTGGCTTGCGCGAATTTTTTGATAATTGTTTTTTTTTTTTTTTTATTTCTTTCGATGGAAATGCATGAACATGTTGATTGTTAATGGGCATGCATTTCTATTTTTTTTTCCTTTTGTTTTGTTGTATTTGTTATTGTATTTATATTTGTATTGTGTTTGTTGGACCTAGCCACCGAGGACTGGTGCCTCTAAGCGAGTCGTAATAAATTTATTTATTTATAATTCTTCTCACGGGCTATGACTATGAACCAAGGATTGAGAAACTCCGCTGTCTTAAAATCCATTCCCTCGTTGTCAATCCACATTTGAAATTAGAGAATTGGGATTGTCGAAGGTATTCAGTGAGAAAAGAAAGAAGAAAAGACTGACAAAATAAAGGAAGGATAGAGAAATGCCAGTCTTAGCTCGGGTAACTCGTGGTCGCCATCCACGTACTCAACAAGGTGTGAGCCCCTGAGTGTTTTAAAATTTTTCTACTCTCATATTCTTAATTTAATTAAAAATTATAAAAAAAAAGTTTACAAATTGATAAAACAAAAATATATATATGTATATATATATAGTTTATATTTTTTAAGATATTATCTGACACTTGTTTATTTATAAATATATAATGGTTAAATTTACATTTATTTATTATATTAACAATAATTATATATTTATTATAAGTATTTTCCATTTTATTTATATCACATTAAAAAATTAAAACACATAAAAATAGTGAAATTTCGATTTGTAATGATGGATGATGACAAAAATCATCACAGGGTGAATGTTTGTGTGTCTGTGTGTGTGGGTATGTGAGGGGGTGCATAGGTGAAAATTTATATGCTTAAAATTAAATTAATATTTTTTATATAAAATTAACATTAAACTTTTAAAGTGTTGAATTATAAAAATTATAAATAAATAAATTAGGAGGATAAATCTTTTTTTTTTTTTTCTAATAATATGTACTTGTTTATTTTTATTCTTTGGCACATTTTTTATTTGTTATCTACTGTAGATAATAATCTTATAATCACAAAAATATATATATATATATATATATGATAGCACTCACCCAGGACTGAATGTATTCAGGAAAAGTGTAAATAGGCCAGTGGAAAAACACAATTTGTAAAAATATATAATTTATTTAAATTTCAACTTCTTGCGGTCAAAACCAGGCGGTTTGAGAAGTTGAAATTTAAATAAATTATATATTTTGTTTTTCTATTGGACTACAGTGGCCTATTTACACCTTTCCTACAAAAATATATATTTTTAAGATAGCAAATTTGTGAAATGAGTTTGTGTTTGGTTGGGCATATTTTTTTACTTTCTCCTACCTATATATATATATAGAGAGAGAGAGAGAAAGAAAGTATTGGATTCATGTCAAAAATTCAATGTCGAGATTTTGATGGATCTTCACGTTTTGAGGTCTCCTGAATCCAAAAAAAAAAGTGGTTCTCGCAACATGGTTTGTCTGCGTGTGTGTGTCTGTCTGGGTTCAATTTAAAGCATGAAGGACTCAATCTAAGAGGTTGAAATTTTATATTTAAGTTAGGCACCCCCCTCGCCCCCTAGGGCGTGATAATAATCAAAATCGACCAAAGAGTACTAGTACTTAATAGATGTATTTTTTTTTTCGATTTTCTCAAAATTTGCCCCAGCGATTTTGATTAAAATTCAAAAATCAATTATTTTTTAGATGCTCTTTGAAATGTATATTCTCATTTTGCCATTGAAATCTTCTGAAGACCACTTTACACTTGTAGTCCATGGACCCGGCTCTAAGCTGTGCGCGCACAAAAATTTAACATAGCGCACATAAAAAATATTCGTGCTGACAATATTTTTTTTTTTTTTTTGTTCAGAAAATAAAAAAGCCTTCAAAACGTAGACTCACTGAGTACTGCAGATATTGAAAAGGCCTAAACCCCACTATTGAATAAAATTGCCGCTCAAAATTTTTTTATTTTAGAAAAAACTGCAGGCTATAAAAAAGTACGCACATAGGTCACAAAAAATTAGAGGGAACACTGATCGACATGCTCTAGATACAGACAGACCTTACACGGAAATATTTTTGAATTAAAAACGTGTAAACTAAAAATATTTAAAACAAAGTAATTTCTATTATTTTTTTTTTTTTTTAATTTGTTAACGTCTTTTTCGGGATCTAAGGCCATTTGGACCCCATCCGTATTTCAAATGATTCAAATGAAACATTTCTCGCTTGGGACGGGAAGCGAACCTGGGACCCTGGGCACGAGAAGCTGCCTTCTCTCTGAGCCAAGTGCCAATATTTACTAATTATATATATATATATATATATATATATTATTTAAGAGGGATCACTTTAGTTTTGTGATTATAATATATCATCGATTTTCCTCCTTAATAAAATAAATACTTTGGTAACTATAAGGACTAAATCAGTCTTGGTTGGCATTTTGGTTGATTACGTATAAGTGAGGGGAAAAGGTGAAGGAAAGGAAGTGGTTGATTGATTCATCGTCACCATCAAGATGATCTACATGATTGAAGAGGTGTGCTGTCTTCGCCTGCCGGTCATCAATGCCACTGAGTTAGTCGTCATCAGATGTGAGGTGAGTGGTTCTGTCACGCTCGTCGTATCCGTATGGGAATTGAGATATCGTCCGCCCATGCCAAGTCCGGATTCACTCACGCCAACGGACCGATCGCTAGTTGCCACAACTCGAAATAGCGGACACCTTCTGTTGAAAGATAAAAAAAAAAAAAAAATATTAAATTTTAGCGGAAAATGCTAAAAGAAGAATAGAAAAAATGAAGGTAATAATTTTATTTACCCTAATATAATGAAAATGCGATTAGCCAAGGGGATAAAGAAGTTAAGCTTATAATCCTGAGTTGCACTCAACTCGAGTTCAAATCTATCTCATGGCAATACACCAGCGGCGTAACTAGCCTGTGAGGGCGGGGGGGGGGGGCGAACGTTTTAAAAATTCATTATTAAATAAGAAATTATATGTAATATTTAAGATATTATATATATCGCGTATGTGAGCCTCGACACGAAAACTTATATAAATAAATATTTATTAATTCATATGTCCGAAAAAAGTAAGGGTGTGCCGCCGGGAGTTGAACCACGGATCCTCCAATTTGTACTCGGAGTGCCTTTAGCCCTAGGCTTTATTTATATTTAATTATTTAAATTTCCGTTTTGCCGCTCACATACGCGATATATATAATATCTTAAATATTATATATAATTTCTTATTTATTAATTAATTAAATTTGAGTTCATTTCAATTATTCTATCTAGATTGGTCGAGGGAGAAATTTGTGGCGCCGAATTTTGGTCCATTTCTTCTGCTGACTAAAATATCTTTCTAAGCGAGTTCATATACCCGAAGTGATGTGGTCTAGTGGTAAGGGCATTCCGAGTACAATACAAATTGGAGGATCCGTGGTTTAACTCCCGGCGGCACACCCTTACTTTTTTCGGGTATATGAATTTATAAATATTTAATTAAATAAAAATTCACTTTTTAAAAATATTTCATTGATTACACAGAGGAAGAGTGATTTTGTTGTCCGAATATTTGCAGCTATTCCCGGGATTTTGGTAAGCGCTGTTTCTAAAAATGCCATCAGTTTGGCCCCATTACGTCTAATTTTAGAGCTATAATTTGCAGATAGTTATAATACATATAAACTTAAGTTTCACCCGATTCGGAGGTCATTTCGACATGCCGCAGACGGTTAAAACTTGAGAAAAATGGACTTTTTTAAGTTTCTTTTTAATTTGGACATCCCTAATACAGTTTTTCTGATCCCTGAATGCAAAAAACATATTTTTACGATATTCTATAGTTCTTTAGCTTTCCAAAAATTCTGACAGTAGGTTACAATTGAATTCGAGATAGAGCCCTGCACGGGTACGGGCTGGCCCGTAGGCCCGTTACCCGGCCCGCGGGCCGGGCGGGCTTTGGAGGCCATGAAAAAATTACGGGCGGGTACGGGCGGGTAGCAAGTCTAAATAACTTGGGTTTGGGCGGACAGGCATGCAAATGAAATTTTATTTAAAAATTGCTAGACTTTCGTTCATTCACTCACTAAATCTCGGGCGGGTATGGGCGGGTTTGAAAAAATTCCGGGCGGACTCGGGCTGGCCTGAAGAATGGTAAAAAATTACGGGCCGGATACGGGCGGGAAGTCAAAAAAAATACGGACACGGGTCGGTCCGGGCCAAAAAAAATCGGCCCGTGCAGGGCTCTAATTCGAGATGTAAAATTTATAAAAGTGGGAAAATATTTATATTTTGTTACCATGGCAAACATTTCTTCTATCTTTTCTATGGAGTACAAGAGTAAAGTGATCTTCAGAAGATTTCAATGACAAAATGAGAATATACATTTTAAAGAGAATCTAAAAAATAATTGATTTTTGAATTAAAAAATAAAAATAGTGGGAGCGAATTTAGAGAAAATCGAAAAAAACTGAAAAAGTGCATCAGTAAAGTCCTAGTACTATTTGGTCGATTTTGTTCAAAAGCTTCGTGTCACTTCCCATGGGGGTGCCTAACTTAAATATAAAATTTCATCCTCCTAGCTCTTTTCGTTCTTGAGATATTTTGTTCAGACAGACAGAGTGGTCCCGAGTCGAGGTCGAACGCTGGTTTGAGTCTACAAAACCTCAGAATCTAATTGTTGTCTAAGTAGACTTAACAGAATCAAACTAGGATTTGAAAGCATGGTTTCTATGGAAATTTGTAGTCTGGTTTGGTTCTACAAGTCTACTTGTCCCTTTTGACATGTTTAGACTCAGACCAGGTATTCGAAATACTAGTTTAAGTCTACCAGATCTACTATTACGACCAGCAGTACTGAATGCTGGAATCCTAGTTTAGGCCTATGAATTCTCATTTAAAATTTGTTTATATACATATATACAGAGTGACAAAAAGTTCTGATAATTTTGTTAGATTAAAAGGGTTTTTTTTGAATGAGAAAAATAATTTTAGAGTGTTTCTTAAATATTTGAAGACATTTATAGCACTTCACGTGATGAAGAAGTCTATTAAATGCATCGAAATATTTGAGAAAACACTCTAAATTATTTTTCTCATAAAAACAACAATCTTTGTATTTACAACTTGGCACTCCCATTCGAAATTTTTACTTTCTCTTACTCATATATGTTTATATATATAGAGAAAAGTATTGGTTATGTAAAAATTGATGTGAGATTTTGATGGTCTTCCGTTTTGCTCTTCATTTCGCTACAATTAAATTTTAAATAAAAGAAAATCAAATTATCTTTAATAAAATAATATGTTTTGTTTAAATATAATTTTCTTTAATTTGAGATAAGTATATATTAAAAAATCCAAATCTCTTCGTGTCGATTTCAATATTTCTGGAGATTCATTACTGAAATTGTTTTAAAGAAAATATGTTAAAAATGAGTTTCCTCTCTAAAATAAATCACATTAATTTTTATCTTTACTCTATATGTAGTCTATACCATTAGTATTTGAAAATATTTTTCTTTTCGTAAGAACTTCATTTAGTTCTCTGAAATTGAAAATATATAAATTAATTTTATAAATTTATATTTTTTTAATTTGTCTTCTTACCTTTATATATAATGTTCCTTGTATTCATTTATTAAAATTAAAGTGGCTTCTTGGCAATGTGTTTTTACACTAAAATATATAATAATATAATTGAAAAAATTAAATAAATATAAGATTACATTAATTAGTAGCGTCCTACCTCCTATACAAACTGGTTCCCAGCAGTATGATTTTATTTAGCATTTGGATACAGTGCAAATAAAATCCTGACCAAATAATATTTTCTCTACGTTATGTAAAGTTTATATGGTAAGTTGGAAAAGATGTATGATGTGTGTGTGATGTGAGTGTGATGGAAAAAGTGTGTGTTAAAAAAAAAAAAAAAAGAAATTAAAAAAATAAAAAAAAAAAAAGCTAATTATATTTTGTTTTGGTTTTTTTATATTCCTTAAATAAATAAAAATAATTAATAATAATAAAGAAAATTAATGAAAAAAATAAAATAAAATTAAAATTACTTCTTTTTTATGATATATAAATATAAAAATAAAAAAATAAAGTTTTATTAAAGTTTGTGAGTACTTTTTTATTTTTAGAGAGATTAAAATTCAAAATACGATAAATAATCTTGAACCTTTTAGTCCTAATTAATTTTAATATTTTTTCAATTCTCCTGGCAGCTAGTAGCTCACCAGGCTTTCAATTTTGACTAAATACTGTTTGAATCTTCTAATTCTCCTGGTAGGTTTAGTAGGCTTTAAAATTTTAATCCTATAAATAAAAAGAATTGAGAAAAATTAAAAGGGTTAAGTATGTTTGATTTCTAATTCTCTGGTAGAATCAGTACTTTAAATTTAAATAAATAACACCCAAAATAAAGAAAGGACAAAGTTCAAACAGGCGAATATGTCTCGAAAACCACGGGGGGGGGGGGGGGGGGGGGGGGGGGGGGGGGGGGGGGGGGGGGGGGGGGGGGGGGGAGGTGGTGGGGTTGGGGGTAGGGGAAGGAGAGGGGGAAATAATTCTTTGGGGGGGAGGGGGGGGGGGTTTTTTGGATTCAGGGGACTTCAAAACATGTATATCCATCAAAATCTCGACATCCAATTTTTGAGATTAATACTTTTCTCTCTCTATATATAATATTAACATATATATAGAGGTAAGAGAAAGTAAAAAAAAAAATAAGAAAAATTAAGAAACACTAATTTTAAATACTTGAGAATTAAATCAAGAAGGAAATGATGAATTATAAATACAACTTTAAATCCGTTTCAAACGATAGAAAAGATGTTTTGCTCTCTTCATACTTTTTAAACACACACTTTTCTGTTGGGTTGACTCAAAAAGAAAATTCCATTAATTCTCCTAAGAAAGAGTCGAAAAGAAGCACCAAAGAGGAATGTGAATTTGATTAAATTCGGTATAGCTTTTTTTCTTTTTTTATTTTTGGTTGGCTGGCATCTGCTTTTGATATTAAAATAAAAGTAACTAGAACTGTTCGTGTTTTTTTTTTAATGGACTGAAGAGAGATGAAAATATTCCCTTCTCTATTTCGACCTGACATATGACATTTCTAATTTTAAATTAAAATTTTAATATTTCGGTGTTTATTTATTTATTTATTTATTGTAAATGACATATATTTAATGAATAAAAAAAGAAAGAAAATAAATCATAGCAATTTATAAAAAAAAAAAAAATTAATTAAATCATTTCTCAAAAGGCGTCCCCTTGTAAGGTGGATAGATGCGTCTCAAAGAGATGAAATTTAATTATTTTTTTCTCTAACGTTAAAAGCCTTTTTTCGAGGCTCCGTTAAATTTCATGGTGAATTTTTTTTTTTTTTTTATGTCAAAAATTCGATGCCGAGATTTTGATGGATATACACGTTTTGAGGTCCCCTGAATCAAAAAACGTGGTTTTCGCAACATGGTATGTGTGTGTGGGTGAACAAAATATCTCAAGAACGAAAAGAGCTAAGATGGTGAAATTTTATATTTAAAGTTAGGCACCCCCCCAAGGGGTGAAAATAAGCTTGTAAACAAAATCGGACCTAAAGTACTAGTACTTTACTGATGCACTTTTTTAGTTTTTTTTTTTTTGTTTTTTTTTGATTTTCTCAAAAGTCACTCTAACGATTTTGATTAAAATTCAAAAAACAAATTTTTTTTAGATGCTCTTTAAAATGTATATTTTCATTTTGCCCTCAAAATGAATCACACTTTACTCTAGTACTTCATAGAAAATATAGGAAAAATGGTTGCCATGGTAACCAAATATAAATGTTTTCAGGGGCGCCGGAACGAATTTGAATCAGGGGGGCAAAAAATTTTTTTAGAAAATTAAAATAATTTAATATGTTCAAATAGTATAAAACAAAAACAAATCTACTATAAAGCTTTAAAAATTTTAAATAAAATCACAATTTTAATGAAATTCAAATTTTAAAAAATTTGCTAGTATTTTATCAAAAATTTTTGGAAAAAAATGAATTTCTTACTCTTTTTATTTTTTTAATTTAGATTTTATTTTTCAAAAGTAAAAATATATCATTTTTAAAAATAAATGAAATAAAAGAAGAAATTTTGCCCCCCTCTGTCCCCCCTATAGGATGCCAGGGGGGGGCAAGGGTACATGCCCCCCCCAGTTCCGGCGCCTATGAATGTTTTTCTATGCTTATAAATTTTACAACTTGAATTTTAGCCCTCGGGGCTTGGTGTAGGGGCGTGCTAACCTCGTATACCAAAAGTCGCGGGTTCGGACCCGAGGCAGTCCGATGATTTTATTTAAGCCATTTGGATACCGATGACCCACCAAGCTTATTCATTTTTAATTTTTTTTAAACGAGTCGGGGTCTAAATGGTTGAGATGTCCAAAAAAAATCTTAAACAAATAAAAAAAAAAAATTTTCTTTAAAAAGTAAAACAAAAGACCTGATATCTTTTTAGGGGAAGTAACCATCATATTTAAAAAATCAAATGCCCGTTATAAATTTTCAATTTAAAAATATATTAGGCAACTTAAAAATTTTTAATTAACATTAAGTTATATGTTACATTTATATTTTCAAACCGCCTTCACTGATTTACAATTTAGGCTAATATAATTTCTGAGGAAATACCGAGTCCTATATATCGCTGGCCCTTTCGTAGTAAATAATAATAGATTACTTGCCTAAGGTTTCTGCACAGATGTGTAGAGAAGAGGCAATAGATGATTGGATTTGCTGCCGAGTTGAGCCAGGCTAGACTCTGGATAAATGAGGCGAGTGCTATGTTTGCTTGCGTTTTTGGTACATAGCCAAACACCTGCAAAGTATCGAAGAGGATGTACGGCGACCAGCACAGGATGAACACTGAAACAATTCAAATAAATTAGAAAATAATCTCAACCGAAACTATATCATTTAAAAAAAAATATATCATGATTGTCAAAGCGTAAAAACGTCCAATATACTGTATATTTATGAGTATAGTCAGTGGCGTTCCTAGGTTTTTGTTAAAGGACTGAGGGGGGAGATTTGCAGTTTAGAGGAAGTCTTTCTGTGAACAAAATACCTCAAGAACGAAAAGAGCTAGGAGGTTGAAATTTTATATTTAAGTTAGGTACCTCCCTGGGACGTGACACGAAGCTTTTGAACAAAATCAGCCAAAGAGTACTAGTACTTTACTGATGCACTTTTTCAGTTTTTTTTTCGATTTTCTCTAAATTTGCTCCAACGATTTTTTTTTAATTCAAAAATCAATTATTTTTTAGATTCTCTTTAAAATGTATATTCTCATTTTGTAATTGAAATCTTCTGAAGACCACTTTACTCTTGTACTCCATAGAAAATATAGGAGAAAAGTGCAAAAATATTTTACATCTTGAAAATCGAATGTACCCTACTGTCGGAAACGAAATACATGTCGACACAAAAAATCTGGTGAGACTTCCGCACCAGATTTTTTCATAAGGTAAGACAAAATCAATTCTCAATTTTCTGGAATTTTTTGCGCTTCCCCTTTTGAGAATTTGAGGACCCGAGTATTTTTTCTAGATTTTCCACAACGTCCTCTATAAGGTTGCAAAATTTCGTTTCAAAATTCCAATGGGAAGTTGGTCAAACAGAGCGTGGGGACAGACTGACGGACGGACAGATAAAACAGGACAGAGATAAGAAGAGAAGAAGAATAGATATTAAATCTTTTATAATATTTTATTATTATTAATATTATTATTAATTAATATTAATATTAATATTAATTATTAATATTATTTATAATATTTATTATTACAACCGGACCTATAATACCTTGGTCGAAAATATTGCAATAAATCTTCCATTCCAAAGATATTCAAATTTTAATTGCACTAATCCATTAAAAAAACTATTTTCAAATAGTTTTTTCTATTCAAGGGGAGTGCCTCTCCCTGTGACCGCTACAGTGTCTAGTATCACTCACTTTTTCAATAATCATTTGCAGTGAGAGACAATTAAATTTCATTGATCACTTATTTTAGTTCCGTTGACAGTTTGTCTTGATAAATTCAACATGCGACGAAAAAATTGATCCTTTGCATGTTCTGACTAATGAAAAGAAAATATAATGAAAGAATCACAGCTAATTCATTTATCTTCTCTCACAAAATCCAAACGCCTGCATGACATTAGTTCGATGCTTAGCTGATAATCGGGTTGCCTAATCTCCGGGCGGTATTGCAGGTTGAACATTACGATGAATATTTTAATATTAAAAAAAAAGCTGACAAATAAAAAAATGACTAAAATAATCTCAACAAATGTTTACAAATGTTATTTTTGTTTCGCTTTACATGAATTTAATGGATTCTTCATGTTTTATTTCAAGTTCCGCATCAATATCGTGGTTTATGATGGACAAGATTATTATTATTATTCACCACCCAACATTATCTCGTTCAATCATTGATTCAGATATATCAAAAAATAATTAATTTCCTGTTTTTATTATTAATACATATGGAAGAATGTGTAAAAGACACGCGTCTCCCTAATACTTTTTATCCTGAGAATGGTCTGTTGGCTGAAATATTTACAAATAAAATGTCGAGAGAGCGACCCAAATCAGCTGGTTGTTTATTAACAGGAAATTCTCTCTAGAAAATAATCTAGTAAACAACCAGAGAAGTTTGGTATTGAGAGGAATATTCCTTTGACGATTGCTGGATGGGAAGTTTACATGAGTAGCAAATTTTAACGTGAAGGGGGGGGGGGGCATTTCGAAAGTGTCAATTGCATTTAATTATAGAGCCTACATGAGCTGGAGACAAGTTTGGGAATTGCCAAATATTCCATACATGTATTTGAACTTGAAGACAGTCAAATGGGCAAATGGGTACACGGAAAAAAAATGTAATAAATAACTTAAAAACTTTAAAAATAATTTTGTTTGGATAAAATATTGATCTGTTTATTTTTAATAAATTCAACTCGATTGATTGAATACTTTCATGTCAAAAATTGATGTCGAGATGGGTATACACGTTTTGAAGTCCCCTTAATCCAAAAAAGTGCTTTTCGCGACATGGTCTGTCTGTGAACAAAATATTTCAAGAACGAAAAGAGCTATGAGGTTGAAATTGTATATTTAAATAAGGTACTTCCCTGGGACGTGACACGAAAAACGGTCAAAGAGTACTAGTACTTTACTGATGCACTTTTTCAGTTTTTTTCGATTTTCTCAAAATTCGCCCCAAACGATTTTGATTAAAATTCAAAAACCAATTATTTTTTAGATGCACTTTAAAATGTATATTCTCATTTTGTCATTGAAATATTCTGAAGAACACTTTACTCTCGTACTCCATAGGAAAATCGGAGAAATAGTTGCCATGGTAACAAAATATAAATATTTTCCCATACTTATAAATTTTACATCTTAAAATTCGAATGTATCTTACTGTCAGAATCCGAATATGTGTCCACACAAAAAATCTGGTGTGTTGTGCGACCCGTCACACCAGATTTTTTTGATTTGTTTTTAAACTAGTAAAAACTAAGTTTAAAAAAAAAAAGGTTTGTTATAGTTTTTAAAAACAAAACTTTTAAGGAGTTTTGTATGGCGATCTCCTCTCACTTTTGTTGTATTAATAAACAACATCCAATAACATTTTTATTTTTTTATGAATCAAGTGGCGCTTGAAAATTAAAATTAAAATGTAGGCGTCCAATTTTTTTTTTTTTTTGTTTGCTCTCTCTTTCTTTTCTCCTCCAAAAATAATTTATTCAATTAAATAAACTTCGAATTTGATCAATTACCCCTACCCGTTTTTTTTATCTCTCTCTTTAGTTTTTTTTTTTTTTTTTTTTTTTTTTTTAGAAATTTTTTAAATTCCAATTTTATAAATTGCAAAGCAATTTTATAATAAAAAAAATGTAATGTAGTCACTCTATAAAGTAGCGTCATGTGGATTAACAATAGTAAATAGTAAAATTAAAATAAATATTTAAAAAATCTTCTAGAGAAAAATCAGTGATTTTTCTGAAAAATTGTTCTACAGTAGTTTCTACAAAAGCAAACTTTGATCAAAAAAATTTCCATTTATTTTTAACGTAGTTGAAACGAAAATTTCAGATGCAAAAGCCAGAATCGTGTTGACCGGTGTAATAGAAAGATTCAAGTGCTCAAAACTCTTGTGAGAATATATATGGCAATTACGAGTTATCCAAGCTTAGCTACTATTTTTCCTTCTCACTTTATATCGGGTTTTCCCTGAAAAAACCCTGCGCCGGGTCTTTTTTTTTGCTTTTTATTTTAGCCCCATTTGGGTCAAAATATTGAAACCAAAGAGAGAAAAACTGAAAAGAGAGCTCATCCAGATTTATTAATAATTACCGCAGTTTTATAAATGGTCCGAAAAACAAAAAATATTTCATTTTAAATAAAAAAAAAAAAATTTAATTATTATAAATATAAAGAGAAATTTTCCGAGAAATAAAATTTAATTAGTACGGAGAAACAAAATGAGCAATATAATATGATATAGGCACAGACTCAAAAGCAAAAAGCCGCTAACATCATTAAAATGTATAGTATGAATCTTTTTTTTTTTTTTTTTTTTTTTTTTTTTAATTAATTCAAATTAATTTTTCAGCTCTTCTTCCTTTCATAGAGCCAATGTGGGGACTTGCATGTAAATTTCGATTGGATCTTTCTAAAAATTGTTTTCCAATTCTTTTGAAATTTTGTATTTATTTAGGATACCAAGCTGACAAGCACAGAACTGTATGAAAGTTCTGTGCTGTGCAACCAATCACACCAGATTTTTATTATTAAAAATAAACAATTTTTGGTCAGAAATTAAGAAATTTTTGATGTTAATTCAATTAATTAATCAAACATATTTTTAATGATGTTGCTTATAAATTGATTTTGATATTTTGTTCATTCCTCTTATCTTCTTTTGTGAATAGAAGAAATTACTGTATTTACGAGATTCTTTACTAGTAGAGAAAGTTTAATTTAATTTCTTTCACATATAACTTTTTAAACCAATATTATAAAATATTAACCAAGGAGAGCTTTGTTTGAAAAAGATGAAAGTTTTTCATTCAACGCTATTATAAAATAAAAATACTTTCTCTCTATATATTTCATATATAGGGTAAGAGAAAGTAAAAATTTATAAAATATTATAAAATTCTACTTTTTCATAAACCTTATAGGTCTGCATCTTAAAAAAATTGAATTTAGAAAAAAATGAGTTTCCTTTTTTTGCTGTTGAACTTATATATAAAAAAATCTGGTGTGACTGGCGCACAGCACACAACTTTCTCTGACCTTCGGTAATCGAAAGTTGTGTTCTGTGCTTGTCGCACCAGATTTTTTGTGTCGACATGTGTTTAGTTTCCGACAGTACGGTACATTCGATTTTCAAGGTGTAAAATTTATAAGTATGGCAAAATGTTTATATTTTGTTATCATGGCAACCATTTCTCCTATCTTTTCTATGGAGTACAAGAGTAAAGTGGTCTTCAGAAGATATCAATGATAAAATGAGAAAATATACATTTTAAAGAGAATCTAAAAAATAATTGATTTTTGAATTTTAGAAAAAAATCGTTGGAGCAAATTTAGAGAAAATCGAAAAAAACTGAAAAAGTGCATCAGTAAAGTACTAGTACTTTTTGGTCGATTTTGTTCAAAAGCTTCGTGTCACGTCCCATGGGGGTGTCTAACTTAAATATAAAATTTCAACCTCCTAGCTCTTTTCGTTCTTGAGATATTTTGTTCACAGACAGACAGACAGACAGACAGACCAGGTCGCGAAAACCACTTTTTTTGGATTCAGGGGACCTCAAAACGTGAAGATCCATCAAAATCTCGACATCGAATTTTTTTACATGAATCCAATACTTTCTCTCTATATATTAATATATATTACATATATACATAGGTAAGAGAAAGTAAAAAGAAATACAATCATCATTATCATTACTATAGTGAAGCGGGAGCGAAAATTTTAAAATTTAAGTGAGAGAGGGAAATTTGAAAATTTCTAGTCAGCAAGAATAAATTTGATGCCGAAAGCGAGCAAGGGGGTACAGGGGCGTAGCCCCCGGTCAACGGTAAATAATAATTTAAAAATTATGAAGACAAGTCAGCAAAAATAAAGAAATATTTATATTTCTACTGTCAACGTTTGTTAGCAGTCACTCTCTTCAACCAGAGGTAAAACCATTGAGAGGTTTTGGGGATCAAACCTCCCCCTTGTCTCCTCCCACTCCCAGAAAAAAGTCTCTCGGATATAAAAAATAAATAATAAATGTTTGCATCCTATCCTATTAATAAATAACAAAGAATTTAAAAAAAAAAACCCTGATTGGACCACTGAGTCGGTCAAGGTGTCAAATATACTTGTATTATTAAAAATAAATACATACATATATTCTATTTAAATGAATATATATGTTTAGTGAAAATTTCAATCAATTGCAAAACAACTGTAATCTATATTTGACTGGCCTAATGAAGAGTTAATTTTAGTTTAATTTTACTTACCAATAACAATAACAAATGTCATCTTGACGGTTTTGATCTTGGCTTTGGGAATTAGACCACGGGAACTCGCTCGCCGACAATCGGGTTCATCTCCGCCCAGCGAATTAGCCTCTGTAAAAAATAATATGTGTGTATATTAATCAATATATTCCTACATCTCCTGGATTCTAATATAATATAATACAATATAATGAGTAGTGAGGGTATCCAGGCAGCCAGAAAAACAATAAAGAAAATTAAATTTGTCTTTATTTATTTCATATATTTTTGTCTACGTTTCGGCCGATATTCCGGCCTTCATCAGGACAAATGTTATTTGCCTCGAGCTTATACAGGCCCTTGGCGACTCCTGACAATGTGTTTGAGTGAACATTCGTCGGATGGCATGACTTCTGGTTCAATAGTGGTTCATCAGAAGGCCGGAATATCGGCCGAAACGTAGACAAAAATATATGAAATAAATAAAGACAAATTTAATTTTCTTTATTGTTTTTCTGGTGCCTGGATACCTCACTACTCAATATATATTCAGCCACTCCTCCTGGAATTAACCATTACTTAATACAATATAATAATTTTTGCGACATGGTCTGCCTGTGTGTGTGTGTGAATGCGTGTTCAATTTAAAACATGCAGGAATTGAGCGTGAAAATAAGATCAAAATCGGCCAGACTAGTTAGTACTAGTAGTTTAGTGGTTTTTCAATTTTTTTCGATTTTCTCAAAATTCGCTTTAACGATTTCTTACGAAGTTAAGTAGAGACCTATATTATTAAAAAATAGAAAGAATAAAGAGCAAGAGAGAACCCATTCGATTTTACACGATAATTTAATATTAGACAATTTTTATTGAGTCAGAAACTTTTAGCAAACTTGTTACATTTATCTCCTCAGAAAAAAAAAATCGAATTTCATCGACAGGACAAAACCAGATGTAAGTTTTTTACTTTCGATTTTATTTTAAACGATATTTAATATTTGAACTTTTTATATAAGTTTAAAGGCTTTCAATAAATCAATAATAAATAAAAAAAAAAAAAAAATTTCGAATACCATATTAATTTTTAAATTTATAGAGCACTAACGAACAAGGGCCAGAAGAATTTTTCGAATCAAACTGGAAACAATTTTTTTGCCGTTTCTTAGGGAACATTTTTTTTTATCAGTAATAAATAAAAATCGTTCGATCTTTTTTAGGGGAGATTTTCGTTGAGAAAACTAAAAAGGGGGAGTCGATATCCCAAAATAATAAAAAATATTTTCTACGAAAGCTATTTCTCACCGGAGTGGCGGATAATTTTCTTTTACTTTGAAATTTTATCGTTAAAATCAAGTTTAATTGACTAGAAAAAGCATTTTTCTCAAATCTCTGGTTGAGGGGAGTACCCCCTTCTATACAGCCCTGTTGACGAGTGGGTAATAAAAGAAAAAAAAACCGTCCCAAAAAGAAATGTCTGCTCGAGTTGCCATTCACGTACTCGCAAGATGGGAGCCCTCAAAGTCATGGAAAAGTTAAAATAAATACAAAATCAAACCCTATCCCCCTCCATATCTCTATTATAGCCAGAGAACTCTCCTGCTCGCCCTCGGGTTTTATATAGGGGTTAGCGAGCTAGCTTCGTATACCAAAAGTCGCGTGTTCGGACCCCAGGCAGTCTGATGATTTTATTTAAGCCATTTGGATACCAAATTAATATATATTAATCTCGTAAAATTTTGAAAATTCAGTAAAAAGAATTTGGTACCTTGGGGTAGCCCAACATAACTCCGCCCACTTAAGGCTGGCCCCCCAACTTAGTATTTTAACTCAATTACTATTTTATTTCTTCATATTTTTCAATGGTTAGAGTAGAGTGGTTAGAGAGTAGTGGTGTGGCGAGGACGGCGTACGATATGGGCAGTGGCGTAGTGAGCTTAACTCGCACCCGGAGCTCAAGTCCTTTTTAACGCCCACCCCCTCCATTCGAAAACCATACAATATTATATGTAAAATATACAAAACTATTATATTACACTGACATTTTCCAGAAATCAATTATAATAAAAATAAAAATTATCCAGCAATTTTTTGTTTTGCGGACCATTTGGCGCCTCTTTGTGACTAGCGCCCGGGGACCCAACTTGCCCCCCCTCACGCTACGTCACTAGATATGGGGCTCCTCGGACGACAACGCAGAGGAGCACCTAGGATGGCTTGGCTTCATCGGGTCAAGAGAGATATGACCGAACTTGCCCTGTCGGAGACAACAGCACTGGATAGGGGGGAGTGGAGGGGGAGAGTAAAGTCCGCCGACTCCGCACTGCGGGAATAATAAGGGCGAGGACAGAAGAAGAAGATATATTTCAATGGTTTATATATGGGTCATTCCATGCCAAATCGACAAATTTTTTTTCCTGACCCCCGCGGATTTCGCTGAAAATTTCCTATCTTTTTTCTACCCCTTAAAAGACATTTTTGAGAATTTTTTCAAATTGTTTTACCCAACTAAAAAAAAGTTATGAATTTTTGAAAAAAATTGCTCTTTTTTTCAAATAACTATAACTTATTTTAAAATTGATATTTCGGAACCCCGCAAGGCTATAAAAATTTTGTTTTTTAATGTAGTTTTCAGAAAAAAATACAAAAATTATTTTAGAAGCCCGGATATATGAAATATTTCAGTTTTTTTGAAAAAAAATCCTACAAGATGTGCCGACGATTGCTTTTATTTTTTTTTTTTTGTTATAAAAAAATTTTTCTTGAAATTTGGTTTATTTTTTACGTAACTTTTTTATGAAATTTTTTCGGCTTTCTCGTGAAACTTTAGAAGTTGAAAAATGATATTTTAAATATAAAAAAAAATAGAAGCAATCGTCGGCACATCTTGAAATTAGGGGGGATAATTGTAGAATTAGTTCGAAGTTTTTTTGAGATAAAAAAAAAAAAAAAAAAAAAAAAAAATGGTCGATTTAAAATTAGGGTTTTTTCAAAAAAACTGAAATATTTCATATATCCGGGCCTCTGAAATAATTTTTGTATTTTTTTCTGAAAACTACATTAAAAAACAAAATTTTTATAGCCTTGCGGGGTTCCGAAATATCAATTCTAAAATAAGTTATAGTTATTGGGAAAAAAAGGAGCAATTTTTTTCAAAAATCCATAACTTTTTTTTAGTTGGGTAAAAAAATTTGAAAAAATTTGAAAAAATGTCTTTTAAGGGGTAGAAAAAACCCGCGAAATCCGCGGGGGCCAGGAAAAAAATTTGTCGATTTGGCATGGAATGACCCATATATATGTTGTTTCAAAATTCGTCCCTACTTTTTTTACACCTAGGTGATCTATGAATGAAAAAAAGATGGAAAATAAAAACAAGCTATAAAATATATATTTAAAATAATTTTTTCCTTATTTTTGACATATTTGGCTCCAAAAAAAAAGTCTAACAAAATTGATTTTAAACGCTTGAATGCACCGCTTGCTTCTCCGCTGTTTTGATTCCCGAAACTACGATTGATATTTGATATATGTGAGGATGTATAGATATTTTTTCCCCTCTCTCTCTCTCTTAATAGTTGATATTTTCAAGCAATATCAAAGTTGGATCAAAAGTTTAAATGGATCTGTTCAAAAAGTGAGTGAGTGGCTTGCTGGACTGCCAATCAAAAAGAAAAAACTAAAAAGTAAAAGGCATTTAAAGAAAACTTTGAACGCCTTTCATTCCTTATTTAACTTAAAGAAGAAAAAAAACTCTATTCAAATATCAAAATCATAAGCGACGTAATTAAATAGTCTTGTTAATTTTTATTTTTCTTTAGAACAAAAATGGTAATCCTTTATTTTATTTTAGCTAGGAAGATGAATGAAATAACTTTATGACATTTCTGAGGAAGTTAAGGTCGGGACACACTAACAAGGAGACGGCCTAGTGAGTATATCCCGGATTCGTTTGGAAAAAATTGAGGTGATACTTTGAGCCAAAAAAAAGGTTCACATGTTTCGGCATTTTACTCCATAGAGCCCCGATTGGCCAAAAATAAATAAATAAATACCGAAATAATGAGCAATGAGCATACTGTCCCCCAATAATGTATCTGGACAGTGAATTCACAAAAGCTAAGCTTTTGAATTTCCATTGTTAACTTTGGCCATCAATCGTAATTTGGGTAGGTAAAGTTAATGTAATCGAAATTTTTCTGAAGCTGCCAAAATGCGTTTTGAAGTCCCCTGAATCCATTTAAGTAGTTTTTGAAATGATGTCTGTGTGTGTGTGTGTGTGTGTGTGTGTGTGTGTGTGTGTGTGTGTGTGTGTGTGTGTGTGTGTGTGTGTGTGTGTGTGTGTGTGTGTGTATGTCTGTAGTAATTTTTGTCGTCAACGAAAACTCAAAAACTACAATATTTGTTCAATTGTAATGAAATTTTCAACACATAAACTAGGGGTAGAGGCCAAGAACTGCAAAGCTTTTGGTAAACATTGGACCATTAGAGGGACCAATATATTTTTCTTACATAACCTATATATTCAAAAACTAGACTTTCTCCCGAGTAAAATGATATATAATATGTAAGACATCGGACCAATAGGACCTCTAGGGGAAGACGGCCCTGTCTTCAGTTGTTAGCTAATAAATTCAATGAAAAATAATTAAAAATTGTTATAATTGACACCTGTTCACTTCTGAGGAAGGAAATGGCAATTAACATGTTAGCACCCGGAACGTCGAGGAGCACAGTAAAATAGCGTTTTATTTCTAGGGGTGTTCGATTATGGAAAAAATAATCGATTATCGATTATTTCGATTATGGGAAAAATAATCATAATTATACCTTTTTTAATTTTGCCCAACAACCGTAGGTTGAGGTAAAATTAATGTAATCGTAAAAAAAATCGAAATATTTCTGAAGCTGCCAAAATGCGTTTTGAGGTCCCCTGAATCCATTTAAGTAGTTTTTGGAATGATGTCTGTGTGTATGCCTGTGGTAATTTTTTCGTCAACGAAATCTCAAAAACTATTTGTTCAATTATTTTGAAATTTTCCACACATAAACTAGAGGTAGAGGCCAAGAACTAAAAAGCTTTTGGTAAACATCGGGGGGCTCTAGGGGGAGGAACAAATATTTTTTTCTTATATAACGTATAATTTTTTTTATATATTCAGAAACTAGACTTCCTCCCAAGCAGAATGATATAAATATGTATACCATCGAACCATTAGGGGGGCTCTAGGGGGGGGGGGGGGGGCAATATATTTTTCCCCTCTCACGACTTTTTTTTTAGTAAGACGAAAATTTTTTCCATTTTTCATGTTGACCGAAAATAATCGAACTAATTCGATTAATCGATTATTTTTTAAGAAAATGAATCGAAAATTAATCGATTATTTTGCGCAGCCCTAATTATCAATTCTATTCAAGATAATAAGTTGTTATAATATTGTTTGCGATATTTATTATTTTTTACTATATTAAAGTAACGTGGTCTCTAAATTTGTATCTCAAATATTAAATATTTTAAGGATACAATTTTCCACTAAAAAGAGAGAAAAGAACCTAGCTAGTAAATAAAAAATTTCCATCTTTAATCTTTTTATAATAACAAAAAATTTAGAAGAAATGTTCTTTTCTCATCTCTGCACGAAAGTACTGATCACCGTCATCAGGTGATCTGACCATTTTTCAAGAGTTTGATAATAAATATGTCTCCATTTGTTTTTTTGGGTTCTTTATCACCCACCCTGAGGGTTTGGCAAGCAACCTTTTCTCGATTGGCAAGATCGATCAGAGACAAGGAAAGAGAGGATGAAATGAGATTTTAACGTGTATAAAGAAATAATTTAGAAGGTATTATAAAGTAGGAATTGATTGTTAATGCATAAGTTGTTTCAGATATCGATAACAAAAAGAAAAGATAATTTTTAATCTATTAATTAATTATTAAATAAACGAGCACGCCCTTTCTCTATTTCTCCTTTTCACATAATTACGAATCATTTTAGTTCTCATTAATCAAAATTAAATCCACGTTATTACTAATCACCTGTAATACCTTTAATACGGCTTGTTTACATTTTATTCATTTGTTATTTATTGTTAATAGACCTATCTATGATTTAATAATTTAAATGATTATGTTAAAGAGTTGTTGTTTATCTTACCTTTGCGTTTCGGGTCCTTTGGCCTCGCTGTCAACATTTTGCTCTTGCTCCAGATGGTGTAGACGATGACGCTGTAGCAGGCGGTGATGATGAACGCTGGCAAGAGGAAGAGGGTGAGTGCCACTAATGAGATGTACACCTGCCAGTGCCAGGGCTTTTCCAGTTCGATCCAACACTGCAACTGTCCTGGAAGCAAACAATATATACTTTAGTGATGGGAAAGGGAAGAGTAGCCCGTGTATAAATTTGACATGTAGCTATTCTTTTTACTTTCTCTTACCTCTATATATATGTTAATATAAAGAGAGATAAAGTATTGGATTTATGTCAAAAATTCAATGTCGAGATTTTGATGAATATACACGGTGTGTGTGTGTCTGTGAACAAAATATCTCAAGAACGAAAATAGCTAGGAGGTTGAAATTTTATATTTAAGTTAGGCACCCTCATGGGGCGGGACACGAAGCTTTTGAACAAAATCGACCAAAGAGTACTAGTACTTTACTGAAGCAATTTTTCAGTTTTTTTCGATTTTCTCTAAATTCGCTCCCACGATTTTGAATAAATAAAAAACAATTATTTTTTAGATGCTCTTTAAAATCTATATTCTCATTTTGTAATTGAAATCTTCTGAAGACCACTTTACTCTTGTACTCCATAGAAAAGATGGAGAAAATGGTTGCCATGGTAACAAAATATAAATATTTTCACATATAAATTTTACATCTTGAAAATCGACTGTACCGTACTGTCGGAAACTAAATACATGTAGACACAAAAAATCTGGTGTGGCAAGCACAGAACACAACTTTCGATTACCGAAAGTAAGAGAAAGTTGTGGGCTGTGCGCCAGTCACTCCAGATTTTTTAATTTAAATTTCAACTAAAATGGCTTTTTTTTTTTTTTTTTAAGGACTTTGTGGGCATCCTTGGTCATTTAGACCCCTTTCCTATTTATTTAAATTGATTGGTAACAAATTCAATTGAAATTAAAGCCCGGAAATCATAATTTCTTTAGGTTACTAGTTTTTATAACATTGTGAATTTCTTCTCGGGGGGGGGGGGGGGGCGATCGCCCCCCCCCCTTTAATCCGCCCCTGTACTATCCTTCACATATTTAGGTTAAATATCTGGTGTGACTGGTCGCACAGCACACAATTTTTTAATACCTTCGGTATTCGAAAGTTGTGTTCTGTGCTTGTCACACCAGATTTTTGTTTTAGATCCCATCCCTATTTATTTAAAATTATTAAAATGAAATAAATTTTTCTCGCTTGAGACGGGAAGCGAACCCGAAGCCCTAGGCAAGAGAAGCTAGTGTCTTCTCTCTGACCCACGGGTCACGAGCTCCTTAGGTATTTTAAATTACATTAATGTTATTATAAATTTGTATAAAAGATAGATAATAAATTTACAACTTTAGGATATAATATTAAATATTTGTACTTAAAATTTATTAAATCTTTTTTTTTTTTTAATACCATTTATTAATAAAATAAATGATTAAATTGAATATGCCATTGTGAATAAGTAAATAAATTAAATAAATAATTATTCGGACATTTCACAAATCAATTCCAATAATATTTATGAATAATTAATGGAGTGATAATGATGATGATAATGATTATTTTGAGGCTTAGAATTCATTTCTCTAATTCAACCAAAATGACAAAACCATTAGATATTACTCTAACAAAGTTTGCTTTTATTTGTAAATATAGGACCAAAAGCCAATATTATAGTTGATAAAGTGTAGAACAAATTATTGTTATCACTCAAATAAATTTTTTTCTATTCATGAGTAGAGAAAAAACTTTGAATTTTCAATGAAAGGACCGGAGAATAAAAACCAGCATTTGATGGACTCCTCTCATATCATCTTTAATTAGTAAATTTTTATTTTTATGAGGTAAAATATTAATTAAACCCCAAATTAGTTTGAAAAATATTTCTATATTCCGGTACAGTCGGTACCACAAGTGCCTGATCTACTCGAATTTGAGCTTAGGCAACCAAAATGCTTAGCCTTCGGAAGTGTTGTCTTAAAACTAGATTTTCCCCTCCAGTTGCATTAAAAAAAGGTGATTTATTTATTTTAAAAATATTTATTTGGTTGACTAAGCTTAAGATTCCACTCTCAAGCACTTGTACTGTATACAGTATAATAATTTCTTTCAATCGAAAATTTTGAAGGCAATAATTCCGCTTGTTATTTTTGTCAAATCGTTTCTTCTGGGTTCATATGAGCCATATTTAACAACCTAAAGTCGATTAAAATTTATCCAAAAGAAGACACACACATATCAGTCGAGAAAAATTTAAATATAAAATTTTGTTCTCAGAAATGTACTGTACTCTAAATGAACAAAAAATCTGTCTTTATATTAATACAATAAATCAAATAATTAAGAAAGCCTATGGCCAACAGGCAAAATAAAAAAAAATATGTGTGACTGTTCGCACAGCACACAACTTTCTCAGAAAGTTGTGTACTGTGTTTGTCACATAAGATTTTTTTATGTCAACATATATTTAGTTTCCTATATCATGGTACATTTGAATTCAAGATGTAAAATCTATAAACAGAAAAATATTTATATTCTGTTAATATGGCAACCATTTCTTTTAACTTTCCAATGAAGTATAAGAGTAAAGTGGTCTTCAGAAGATTTCAATGACAAAATGAGAATATACATTTAAAAGAGCATCTAAAAAATAATTGATTTATGAATTTTAATCAAAATAGTTGGAAGGAATTTTGAGAAAATCGAAAAAAAAAACTGAAAAACAACATCAGTAAAGTACTAGTACTTTTTTGCTGATTTTAATCAAAAGCTTATTTTCACGCCTTAGGGGGGTGTCTAACTTAAATATAAAATTTCAACCTCCTAGCTCAATTCCTTCATGCTTTAAATTGAACACAAACAGACAATGTCGCGAAAACCACTTTTTGGATTCAAGGGATCTCAAAACGTGTCCATCAAAATCATCAAAAATTTTTGACATGAAACCAATACTTTCTCTCTATATTTATTAACATATATAGAGGTAAGGGGAAAGTAAAAAATTAGACAAATTTTAATATTAATTCCATCTTTGTTCACATAAATAGAGTAGGCTATAAGGTTTATTTAAGAGAGAGACGTACCTTGGATTAATCTCTCTTGGTATAAAATGATGATCGGAATGCAAAAGAGGATGCTGAGCAGCCAGGCAGATGCTACTAGGATGCGAGCTCGTCTCCCTGTAAAGAGATTTACATAAAATTGAGCATAAATATGTAAAACTAGCCGTCGTCTGCTGTTCCAACTATCTACTCACTTAAACAAGAAATTAACAATTCTTTAAAAAATTTAATATAAACTAGCCGCAACGCCCACCTTCGACCTGCTTCGTGTCTATCTATTCAATTATAATCAATTAGGTTTGATTTTTAATAAGGAGAGTTAGAGAGCAGCCATCTGGATTTTCAAAAAATTTTTGAGACTATCCAAATGAGAATTTGAGTATTTTTAATGGACTTTCCATAACGTCCTCTGTAAGGGTGCAAAACTTCATTTTGAAATTTCAACGGGAAGTTGGACAAATAGAGCGTGACAGACGCGCAGTCCGCAAAAATATACACTGTTTTTTATTTTTTTTATTTTTAATATGAGAATTATAATGGTCAAGGCTTCGCATCCCATTCCAGGCGACAAAATTTATTTCAATTGAATTGGATACCAATTAGTTGAAATAAATAGAGAGGGGGTATAATAAAACTTCAAGAGAAATAAATTTAACGTTATCCAATTTAGCTAAAACTTCACAATTATCATTTTCTAGTCAAAAGGCAACTTTTAGGAGGTTCAGCCGAAGGAAATGATTTTTTTTTTTGGGAGAGAATGGGGGGGTAACGTAACAAAAATGCGTTCTCAGCGCCCGAGCGAAGGCGGAGGAAGGCGAGATTAGCCGAAGCCTTGGCGAGGCCACGCCCACTTCTCCTTCTCTTTATTTCCTTCTATCTACCGTAGGCGGCGAGCAAGAAGTTCCAGCGGACGCAGCTCCCTGGCTAGATGGAAAGCCCGCCTTCGGTTTTATTGAATCAAAGTCATACAGGTAACTAACAACATTAGAATCGACAATTCGCCACCAAGATCATCTATATCATCTTCTCCCCCTACAATGAAAGTCTTTCTGGAGGTTTTCGGACCCAAGTCGATTTCTCAACTTGTGGTTCATTTACTCCCTATTCGAGACCTTCTTCAGAAACATCTTGATTCTCCTCTCTTGGAATTTCTTCTCTGGAGGCATTTTCAGAAACTTCTTGTCTTGAAAAACCTTCAAAAACTTCTTTCTTGAAACATCTTCCGAAACTTCTTCTCTTGCTCTATCTTCCTTTCCTTCACTTTTTCTATTTAAATAATATTCATATTAAATTATAATGAGTTGAAGAAAAGGCGTGAGGAACTTCATTTCCCCCGGGGGTCCCACGTTTGCCTTTTTTTTTTTTTTTTTTGGGGGGGGCCACCCTAACATTATATTTAATATATAGATATTATTACTATTCAGGGGCGTATTTAGAAATTTTTTTCGGGGGGGGGGGCGAACTGAAAATTTTTCTGCGGAAAATTTTTTTTTAAGAAACTAAATTTTTTTTCACACGAAATTTTTTGCGGAACATTTTTTTCCTTTGCAAAACCAAAGTTTTCCATCCTGCGGAAAAATTTGTTGCGCTGATGTCTGTATATCCCTATATATGTATATGTGTTAGGGAAATTTCGGGGGGGGCCGGCCCGGCCCCCCGCCCCCCCTTATATACGCCCCTGTTACTATTCCTAACTTAAAATTGACTCTGATGACGATTGTAAATATTCTCGTATTGACTTTGTATAAAATATACAGTAGGTATAATAAATTTGTTTCTTCTGTCTCTGAAGGATTAATAAAGTTTAGTTTTTTTAGATGACTGTATGTCTAGTTTCAAATGTTATTAATTTTAAATTGATCCTCCACCCATCTATATTATGATTATTTTTTGATTAAACAATCCTTCTGGATTTTATTAAAAGCTCTTGAACGCAAACAACACTCTTCTCTCTCCTTTTTCTTCTTCAAATTCTTCAATGAAAGAGAGTGAAAAAGAGCTCTTGACTTTTTTTTTTTTTCTTTAAATCATATCTCTCCCACTCCTTTCTTTTTTTATTTAAATTAAATAACTCTTTATGGAGTCACGTTATCATAAAACAAAAAGGATCATAAAAATACATTGATTTGTCATACTCTCTTTATTTTAATGACGTTGGCAAAGAGAAAGGTGATACTTAAAAAAATCCTTTTTCTGTCATTTTTAATATAAACCTATAAAATTTGAAAAAAAGAGTGAATTTTAAATTTGTTTTAATCGTGGTGAGTCCTAGGCCATAATAAGCTTATAATTACGAGGTCCCAGAATTCAAAAATAAAACAATTTTTAATTAAATATATAAATTTAATTAAATTTTAAATGATATACCCAGAGGCGTACCGAGGCAGTTGGGGGCCTGGGGCGGCACTAGAAGAGGGGGCCTTATATTGAATTTTTTTTTTTGGGGGTGGGGGCTGCTCATCTTTAAATATCCTTCTCCTCCATACACAAAAATATTTTTAAAATATCGTATATCCCTTGACCCCAAGAGCCCCTGGGCCTCTCAAAGAGAAATTTTCATTAAATTTTCTTTTTTTTTATCTAAAATTTTTTGTTTTTACTTGAGCCCTGAGGGCCCCCGGGGCCTCTCAAAGAGAAATTTTCATTAAATTTTTTTTTTACATATATATGGGGGCCTATGCCGGCTCGGGGCCTGGGGCGGACCGCTCCCTCGCCCCCCCCTCGGTACGCCACTGGATATACCAGTATAAAATTTCTTTCTGTGATGAATTCGTTTTTTCCTCACCAAAAAAAAAAAAAAAAAAAAAAAAAAAATACTAAAATAGTTTACCAGCAAAAATTTCCTAGAAAAGATAATTTGTAAAATAGATAATTTGTTAAATTTTTTAAAATTCCAAATTTCTCATTGAAAATACATGAAACTGATTTGAAAAGAACCCACACACCCACGCACAGACAGACCATGTCGCGAAAACCACTTTTTTGGATTCAGGGGACCTCAAAACGTGTATATCCATCAAAATCTAGACATCGAATTTTTGACATGAATCCAATACTTTTTCTCTCTATATACCGGTATATACAGTATATTACATTAGGGTGGCCGCAAAAAACAAAATTTTTTAATTTCTTTCGGCCGAACCTCCTCAAAATTGTCTTTTGGCTAGAAAATGATAATGGCAAAGTTTTAGCTAAATTGGGTAACGTTAACCCGTGCCTCATCGGGGTTAAAATTTTGAAAAAGTGCGATTTTATCTAAAAATTCGCAGTTTTTACTTCATAAAACGAAAACAAAGTATCGTAGAAAAATGAATCTTGGCTAATTTCATAGCAAATTTAATTCTCTTGAGGTTTTATAATAACCATTTTTTCATTAAAACTTATAGATTTAGTGATATTTACAAATTAGCATTTCGGCTTTCTGAAAAATAAGTGGAAAATCAAAATATAGACCATTCGATATAACAATTTGCCGGGAGAATATCCTGAAGGGAATGAAATTTTTACTATCCCATACTCTAGAATGCCAATCCTAAATTTTCGACCTCGAGGAACGTGTGAGGGGGGGGGGGACAAAAGCCTCAAAAATTTGAAAAATCTTCAGGTTTTTGCTTATATCTCGTAAACTATTTATATTTTGTCAAATTAACCGGCCGTATTTCGGTTAGTATTGAGTCTACGAATTCGTTTTATGTACCAAATCTTAGCAAATTTAATGCTCTACAACTTTGTATTGTGCTATATTTCACAAAATATAAATGGTTTACGAGATATGAGCAAAAACCTGAAGATTTTTAAATTTTTAAATTTTTGAGGTTTTTGTCCCTCTCCCCTCACCCCAACACGGTCTTCGAGGTCGAAAATTTAGGATTGGCATTCTAGAGTATGGGGTAGTGAAAATTTCATTCCCTTCGGAATATTTTTCCGGCAAAATGTTATATCGAATGATCTATATCAGTGATTTCCAAACTTTATGTTACCACGCCTCCCTTAAAAATATTTAATCTTATGACGCCCCCTCCCCCATTTTATAAAATAATACAAAAAAAAATTTTTTAATGCTAAAAAATATAATTTTATATTAAAGCGGAGTCAAAAAAAAAAAAATTCCTAGCTATTGAATGAAAATTTTGAATGAAAAATTACAATTATAATATTGAAATTAAAATTTTCTTTTATTCTCGCCTCCGGCTCTTAAGAAGGCCGAAACGTCACAATAATTTTGGCTGCATATGACTAGGAATTTTTTTTTTTTTACTCCGCGAGAATAAATTAAAAAAAATTTTTTTTTTAATTTATTCTTATTTATATTAAAACTAGTCCTGGTGGCCAATATCCGCCCCTGCCCTTAGGCTAGTTATTTTATTTTGAAATTATTTTATTTTAATTTTAAACCCACCCACCAATTTTAAATCCACCCCTGAGTTGATTAACAAAAATATAGGCCAAATAGGAAGAATATAATGGTAAATATTGGTGACTTAAGAAAAAAATGCCCTCGGGCTTGGTGTAGTTGGTAGAGTGCCTACCTTCTATACCGAAAGTCGAGGGTTCGGACCCCTGACAGTCCGAAATGGATACCAAATGGCTTAAATTGAAATGCCTGGACCCCAAATATGTATATTATTAATTAATAACGGTTATTGAATAAAGTCTTATATGGCCTGAGTTGCCGAAAAGACTGTGTGTATGAGTGTGTGTGTGAATGTGAGTTTGAATGAGAAAGTGTTTAAAAAAAAAAAAAAGATAAAAAATAAAAAAACAATTTTTTTTTCAATGACACCTACACTCCCCCTCTCCATTTCAACAGCTTATATTCATCCTCTACTCTTAGTGAAATGCAAAATATTTAATTTCATATTCAAAAGTATCGTTTTTCACAGTCAAATTATTTGTTTCTATCATTTTTTTTTTTCAACGATAAAATGCATTATAATTACCTTTAATAAGACACTCAAGAAGGTGTGCTGGTTGACGGTGAGGTCAGGGTGGGTTACACTATATTAATTATTCACTTTGATTCACTTTAAACACAAAAAAGATAGCAGCGCCTGCATCCCAGCAACGCACTCAACTCGACTGAACGGGAGATTCGTCTCTCTCTGTTTATAGGAATAAAACAGATGAAAATAACAATTCCCTTTTTATTAAAAGTAAAAAAATACCTTTTGCTCTAATCTAACTATATTTAGAGCCGGAAAAGAATGTCAACAAGTGATTTAGAATATTCCAAGGCCTTTCTTAAATAATTAACCAACCCTTCACCCCCCCCCCCTAATCAAAATAATCAACGCTATTTTTTGAATGTTTTCTATTTATTTGGTTTGGGTTTAGCTAAAATAAATTTAAAAAACATTATTTTCAATTTTTCAACCCTTTATCCAATCCTAATAAATAAAATAATTAACAATGCTATCGCCTTCAGCGAGCTTCGCGTCTAGTCAGAAAAAAATTAAAACCTTGAAAAACTTCCTTGGATCCGCCTTTGGGTTTTACACATAGTCTAGAATGAGTTTTACTTTAGGCCAGTGGTTTCCAAACTTAAAAAGCGTCTCTTAAAAATATTTAATCGTATGACACCCCCCTCCCCTACACATTTAATAAAATAATACAAAAACAAAAATTTTTAATACTAAAAATTTTTTTCTATTTTTTTATAAAAAAAAACATTCACACTTTTTTTTTCATTCACACCCACACTCACACACACATTCACACTGTCTTTTCGGCAACTCAGGCCATTTAAGACATTTACGATAACCGTTATTGATTTAATATACATATATGGGGTCCAGGCATTCTTATTTATGCCATTTGGTATCCAATTGGCTTAAATAAAATCATCGGACTGCCTGGGGCCCGAACCCGCGACGTTTGGTATACGAGGTTAGCACGCTAATTTCTACACCAAGCCCCGAGGGCTACTAAAAAATTTAAATTTATATAAAAATATTTTTTTTTAATTTATTCATATTTATTATTTTAATTTAAAACTCTGTCCCAGAATCATCAAAATTATTTTATTTATAAAACTAGCAATCATTTGGAAAATTGATCTTGGTGGCCAATATTCGCGCCTCCCCTTAGACTAGCCCGCGCCTCCCTAGGGAGGCGCGCCTCACAATTTGGAAAACGGTGGTCTATATTGTGATTTTCCACTTATTTTTCAGAAAGAGCAATATCGTCGCCTGCAACACGTAGTGGCGTATCTCAATTTCTATCATTTTTCATGAGAGCTGTTTATAGTTCGTGTTGTTATATTAAATGAGTAGATACGCAAAACCAAAAAACCTAAATAATACGAAAAAACATGGAAATACAGATTCGTCACTTTGTGATAATATAAAGAACGCCAGTACACGGCCATACCCGTTGGATCTCAATTTTTAATTTTTTTGAGATACGTCACTACGTGATGCAAGCGATGATATATCAAAATCGAAATGCTAATTTGTAAATATCACTAAATCTATAGTTTTAATGAAAAAATGGTTATTATAAAACCTCAAGAGAATTAAATTTGCTATGAAATTAGCCAAGATTCATTTTTCTACGATACTTTGTTTTCGTTTTATGAAGTAAAAACTGCAAATTTTTAGATAAAATCGCACTTTTTCAAAATTTTAACCCCGATGAGGCACGGGTTAACGTTACCCAATTTAGCTAAAACTTTGCCATTATCATTTTCTAGCCAAAAGACAACTTTGAGGAGGTTCGGCCGAAAGAAATTAAAAAATTTTGTTTTTTGCGGCCACCCTAATATTACATATATTAATAGGTAAGAGAAAGTAAAAAAGAAAAATTGGTGGTAATGATATCCAGAGAAGGCCTCAAGGGCTGAAGAGGGTGGTCTAGTCTTTATCTAGAATTATTAAAAAAAAAAAAATAAATAAATAAATAAATAAAAGGAATATGATTTACTCGAATTCCGATAGAAAGGCCAGGTTTAGTTAATTACAGAGGAAGAAGTGAGGGATAAGAAATAAAAGTAAAATTCTCTGTTGATAGACTTTTCTATGATCGATAAGCAATAGTGGGGGGAGGGTAACAAAAGGGGAATGATAAGAGTGTTTCGCCACAGGGGACACTTTTGTGAAGGGCTGCAAGCTAGAGCACGCCTCTCAAAGAAGGGGATTTAAGTCGGAACCCCGGCGCAGTAAAGAACTTGCAAACAATTCTGCTTACGCTACTATTATAATTTGAATTTAATAAAATATGACTTACAGCCTCCAGAGAAGTTCATCGGATGTGTAATTGCATCGTAGCGATCAATGCTCAGGGCAACCAGGACGTAAGTTGACGAATAAGTGACAATGGCCTGTGGAACAATTAAAATAATATTAATATCAGACTAACCCTCATTCATTAATTTTATCTAATAATAAATAATAAGAGATTGTCATGGTAGAACGAATAGAGACCAATTAAATTCTTTTTTCACACCAGATTTTTTGTTTCGACATATATTTAGTTTACGCCGATATACAGTATTAGAATTAAAGATGTAAAATTTATAAACATAGAAAAATATTGATTTTTTATAAAATGGCTGTTATATATTAATCTTAACGAAGGTAGATCTGCAGCCAGGAGAATAAAAAACTATTTTAATTTCTTTTGGTCGACGTTTCGGACGCCAATCGCGTCCTTCTTCTTTGTTAAAAAACACACATAGATGTTGATGTGGAATATATAAAATAATTGAACAATATTAAAAGAGGCAACTTTTTGTGTACTCTCTGTGCGTTATTACTTTCTCTTAACTCTATATATGTTGATATATAGAGAAAGTATTGGATTCATGTCAAAAATTCGATGTCGAGATTTTGATGGATATACACTTCCCCTGAATCCAAAAAAGTGGTTTTCGCGACGGTCTATCTGTCTACAAACAAAGTATCTCAAGAATGAAAAGATCTACGGGCAAGGGCGGATACAAGGGGGGGGGAGTAAAGGGGGTATACCCCCTCCGAGATTTAAAAAAAAAAAATACCTTTTTCGAAAAAAAAAATTATTTTTAATGTAAAATTTTAAAAATTAATACTTAAAAATTTGATTTGTATTTATATTATGGCAAACAAGTACAAAATGCGCCTTTAAATTACTGAAATTAAGATAAAATTGTGTGATGTGCGACTAGTCACACCAGATCCCCCCCCCCCCCCCCGAGAAACACCTCTGGATCCGCCCTTGGCTAGGAGGTTGATTTATTTTAAAGTTAGGTACCTCCCGGGACGTAACACGAAGCTTTTGAACCAAAAAGTACTAGTAGATTTACTTTACTGATGTACTTTTTCAGTTTTTTTTTTTTTTTTTTTTTTTTCAATTTTCTCAAAATTCGCTCCATTTTGTTTAAAATTTATAAATCAATTTTTTTTTAGATGCCCTTTAAAATGTATATTCTCACTTTGCTCTTGAAATCTTCTGAAGCACACTTTTCTCTTTCAATTTATAGGAAATAGGTTGCTATGGTAACAAAATATATTTTTCTCTGTTTATAAAATTCATATCTTGAATTCTAATATATCGGCGGAAACTATACATATGTCAAAAAAACATCTGGTGTGACAAGTACAGTACAAAACTTTCTCTTACCAAAGGCAAGAGAAAGTTGTGTGCTATGCGACCAGTCAAACCAGATTTGTTTTCCAATAATATTTTATTATCATACCAATTATTTATTTTCTATTAATTTCAAGAGTAAAGTGTGCTTCAGACAATTTCGAATACAAAATGAGAATAGAGAAAAAATATTTAATAAGCAATGTAATTTTGAAATTGCTTTAACATTATTATTAAGTTGAGGCCTTCTTGCCACCCTCTCCACGACCCTCCCCTCTGACCATGTATATTTATTTATTGTTTTTGTTCGTTAACTTTGTTCAAAGCTAAATATTTGAAAACCACACGTTCTCTAGTTTTTGGTCAGTTCAATAGAGTTATTGTAGTTCATATAGCATGATATAATCGCTAATGTTGACATAACTAAACCTCCGATTCCCACATCCATTAAAATCTATGTTTGCTCATCTGCTATTTGTGGAATAAATAAATAATTTAAGACTAAATTGACCTAAAGCAGCTTAAAGATGAGAAATAAATTGTATTATTATTTTGATCGGAATAGGTCAAACAATTTGGAACGAAAAGTTAAGTGCAACCTAATAACTTTTAAAATATTAAAGTTGTCAAAAATATCGATAGCTTAGGAAATAAAAATTCATTAGTGACCTTTAGATACTCAAAGGCAATGAGTTGACACTCTCAAAGCGTTTGATCTATCATCCACTCTACTTTAAGAAGTGCGACATCCGATATTAATGAAGAATGTGTAGGGAATATGTTAAGTATTTGCAAAATTTTAGATTTTATATATTCTACAGGGGTGAGAGGGGGGGGGGGGGTTGAGAAATTGAGGAGCCGAGACACCTCCACTGCACCGACCTAAACCAAAAAATCGAATAAATCAATTTTATTTATTTTTTTCGTTGTTATTGTATTTAAACTTGTATTGTGTTTTGTTTAGATCTAGACACCGAGAACTGATGCCTCTAAACGGAACGTTAATAAATTTATTTATTTATTTTTATTTAAAACAAAAACAACTCTAAAATTCCATACTAGGTAAATATTTTAAGATTAAGGGGAATAAAACCATAAGTGTATTGACCCTATTAACTGAAAATAATGAGACAAGATAATCAGGGACGTCATTTGGGGAGGGGGGCAGCGGGCATTTGCCCCCTCAAGCCTTTGGAAGAAAATGGTAAATCACTCTCACTCTCTCTTTAAGTAGTCTCTAATAAGTATAGAAGATGGTATAAAAAAAATATAGAGGTATATATATGTTTATATGTATATAAATTAAGTAGCACAGGAAGTAAAAAATTTTTTGCCCTTTCCCCAAACAAAAAAATAAAATGTCGTCCCTAATTATAATTAAATCCCTTATAATTAAAACCCTTAAATAATTAAGGGTACTTGCAATAAAAAGGGTGTGAACGTGGACTCAAAATCCAGCTGGTTTTGTTTACTTTCAACTTAAATGTAGCTATCCAACTTTTTTCTCATCTGAGAATAAAAATTTTATTTGCCCCTCCATTCCCTCCATTCCCTTACTGACTTCTCAGATTGTTAATGTTTGTAGTTTTAATTTCTAATTAAATCAAGTTACGAATTCATGATTATTTTTTTTTATTTGGCCAACTATTATTTAAAGAAGAAAATCAAAAATAAGCAAATGTCAACAGAGTTGGTTCATCATCAAAAAGAGAACAAACAAAAATAAATGATTGGACTAACTACATCAATATATGTTGGAAAAATAAATAAAATAAAAATTATTCGTTTTGTGGAAATGAAGATCTAGTATAAAGTGTATTTAATAAGATTTTGGAGAGAAAATGAAAGGAGAGCATCTTAAGAAAATATACCTGGTATTGAAATGTCAATGTTAACTCGGATGGAAGCCCTTGAGGGATATTTAAACTCTCAACTATTATATTAACCCTTCAAGAAATGTATTGAAAATTTTGGATTAAAAAATTATAATCAATTAATAATGAAATTTTTTAGTAATTAATAATAAAATAACTATAATAGATTTTTTTTGTCTTTTCGGCATCTAAGGACTTTAAACGCTGCTTAATAAAAGCAGTATAGTATAATTACGATATATATTATTCCAGCCATATTCATTTAATACCATTTAATATCAAAATGATTTATATAAATTCATTGGACTGTCTGGGGTCTGAACCTACTCGGCTTTATCAATAATGAAATTTGTCAACATCCCTGACCTCTCGGCCTGGCCGGGGAAAAATATTAACACTGAAGTAGTCAAGATTCACTTTGATAAGAAAATACTAATTCAGTTAGTAAAATCTTTTTTATTATTAATTACTAAAATATAAACCACGACTAATGACAAAAATGTTTATTTTTTCTATAAAAATAATAATTGCAATCCCGGAAGTCTATCTAAATAAATTTTTCATTAGACTCGTTAAAATAAACAAAGTAGATATGCAAAAAAAATATATTGTTAAGATTTCGGAGAGAAAATATGTTGAGCAATGTTGACATTTGAAACAACAACGAGAATTATAAGTAATTCTAATAGGCCTAGTAAAAAATCCATTAACCAATGAAGTACGTGGCTGTTGATTTATGCACAAGGAAGGAAGCAGGTGCAGCCAAAATTATGTTATTTGTTGTTATTCATTGACTTGTTCAGTGAGAATGTCTCACATTCTCACTGAACAAGTCAATGAATAACACACCCATAAAGAATATACATAATAAATGTATTGTGCCCTTTTAACAACTCCGGGACAAATACAATTTGAAAGACTGATGATGAGGAAATAAAGTTTTCTCGAAACGTCTCATTAATTGTAACAAAATCGGAGGCTTTAATTTTGGCTGCACCTGCTTCCTTCCTTGTGCAAAAAATCCATTATTCTATGGTAAACGTAAGTTGTGTACTGTGCTGTCACACCAGAGTATTTTGTGTCGAAATATATTTATTTATTTTCCCATAGCACACCTTAGTTCCAAACTTGACTACTTGAGTTTCAAATTAAAAAAGTTAATTGATTCGAAATTTTTATAGGATCTGTGTATCTTAAATGTTGACTGCTTGAAATAAACTATAATTATTTTTACTTTCTCTTATTACTTTCTCTTACCTATGTATATATGTAATATATATATAGAGAGAAAGTATTGGATTCATGTCAAAAATTCGATGTCGAGATTTTGATGGATCTTCACGTTTTGAGGTCCCCTGAATCCAAAAAAGTGGTTTTCGCGACATGGTCTGTCTGTGTGTGGGTGGGTGTGTGGGTGGGTGTGTGGGTGGGTGTGTGGGTGTGTGTGTGTTCAATTTTAAGCATGAAGGAATTGAGCTAGGAGGTTGAAATTTTATATTTAAGTTAAACACCCCCGGGACCGGAAAAATAAGCTTTTAATCAAAATCGGCCAAAGAGTACTAGTACTTTACTGATGTACTTTTTCAGTTTTTTTCGATTTTCTCAAAATTTGCTCCAACGATTTTTTTTAAAATTCAAAAATCAATTATTTTTTAGATGCTCTTTAAAATGTATATTCTCATTTTGCGATTGAAATCTTCTGAAGACCACTTTACTCTTGTATTTCATAGGGAAGGATAGGAGAAATGGTTGCCATGGTAACAAAATATAAATATTTTCCCATACTTATAAATTTTACATCTTGAATTCAATTGTACCCTACTGTCGGAAACTAAATACATGTCGACACGAAAAATCTGGTGTGACAAGCACAGTGCACAACTTTCGATTACCGAAGGTAAGAGAAAGTTGTGTGCTGTGCGCCAGTCACACCAGATTTTCTCTATATATGTTAATATAGAGAGAGAGAAAGTATTGGATTCATGTAAAAAATTCGATGTAGAGATTTTGATGGATATACACGTTTTGATCAATCCAAAAAAGTGGTTTTCGCGACATGGTCTGTCTGTCTGTGTCACTTCATATATAAGGTAAGAGAAAGTAAAATAGAGAGAGAGGTATAGCCGATTTAATTAAATTTTTATTTGAATCTGAACTAATAATTTTTCTAAGAATTCATTTCGCTAATTCATGGAAGTTAATTTAGTAGTTGAATAATTTTTGTAATCTAATACATTTTAATTTCCCGACTAGTCTGCTACGTGGGAAAGTTGTTATAAATTTAGTTGTTGAGTAATTATTTTAATTTAATCCAGAATCCATACTAGTAAAATTTTGTGTTAGAACATAGGCAGTGTGGCATTATATTTTTAAATACAACAAGCCTTAAGTTCCAGTAAATAACCACCAGAACTTATTTTAATTTAATTTGTGCTTAAATTACATAAGAACATTAATTTAATTATACTTAATTTTATTAACAATAAAATCTTATTTTTCAGACCGAAAAAAGAAGTAAGCCTTTTGATGGAGTTAGCGGGAAGTGGAAGTTTTAATTTGGCAAACTCGAGATCATTCCAATTAAGCAAGGTTCGGTTGGGTGACCCATGGGACACGAGTCAGTCGACTCTCATCAATAAATGATTTATTTTTTCCAATTAATTAATTTTGTCAAATCAAAATGACGTTAACAGCAAAAAATAAAAATAATTGAAATTTGAGATTGAAATTCATGAAATTGGATCTATGAATTTATTAAGTCTTCTCCATTGGAGACTATAATTATAAATTTTACGAAACATAATGGCCTATTATCTCTTCTACGAGCAGCTTTGACCTTTACAGAGGTTTCACCACTCCGGTTTCGAGAGATGGAAAATAGAATATAAATAAATATAGGTGTAATTTTACTTTCTCTTACCTCTATATATGTTAATATATAGAGAGAGAGGAAATATTGTGAAGCCAAAAAAGTGTTTTTCGCGACATGGTCTGTCTGTCTGTGTGTGTTCAATTTTAAACATGAAGAAAGGTTGAAATTTTATATTTAAGTTAGACATCCCCCTAGGGCGTAAAAATAAGCTTTTAATCAAAATGGGCCAAAAAGTACTAGTATTATTAGGAGAATTTTTAATTATAGACTACATTTTTGTATTAAATATTTATTTAAAATATATAAATACTGTACAACGTTTCGACTGCTTATTCTGCAGCCGTTATCAAGTACTGTGCACTTGCTCCGACTCAAGTGAACGGAACTGGAAGAAATCGATTTTTCTACACACTCTGTTGTTTCATTTCACCATTCATTAAATAATAACAATATTTCTAATCCAAATTTTATTAATCAATCGAAAATAAAATATAAAAATCTGGTGTGACTGGTCGCACCAGATTTTTTTGTGTCTACATTTAGTTCCCGACAGTACGGAACATTTGAATTCAGATGTAAAATTTATAAATGGATAATTATGGGCAGGAGCAGCCAATAAATAGACTCTGTATGCAGATTCAATCACCGGAGACGTTTCGGTACTTTTTATTTAAGAACCATCTTCAGTCCTTTCTAGAAATATACATATAACATTAAAAGTGTATATATAAAAAAAAGGAAAAATTGATTGTACAAAATTATCAAACAAAAATTAAAATATTTTTGTAAAACAAAAGAAATAAATATTGATCTTACGATTGAAATACAAATGCATATCTTTGGCATTTACATTGTTGTTTCGTCATAAAAATGTTACACATGTATATTCTGACTAACTCTGTGCATTTGTATTTCAATCGTAAGATCAATATTTATTTCTTCTGTTTTACAAAAATATTTTAATTTTTGTTTGATAATTTTGTACAATCAATTTTTTTTTTATATACACTTTTAATGTTATATGTATATTTCTAGAAAGGACTGAAGATGGTTCTTAAATAAAAGGAACAGAAACGTCTCCGGTGATTGAATCTGCATACAGAGTTTATAAATTAAAAAAAATCGTTTTAAGAAAATCGAAAAAAACTGAAAAAGTACATTAGTAAAGTACTAGTACTCTTTGGCCGATTTTGTTTAAAAGCTTATTTTTACGCTCCCGGGGGTTGCCTAACTATATAAAATTTTAACCTCTTAGCTCAATTCCTTTATGCTTTGAATTGAACCCAGACACACAGAGAGACCATGTCGCGAAAACCACACTTTTTGGATTCAGGGGGCCTCAAAAACGTGTATATCCATCAAAATCTCGACATCGAATTTTTAACATGAATCCAATACTTTTCTCTCTATATATATTACATATATACATAGGGTAAGAAAGTAAAAAACTAAGGGGACACTAAAGATTTGTGTAACATGTTCCCCCCTCTCTCCCTTTGAAAAATACCCTTTAGGAATTTGTATCTTGTGGTTAGAGCATTTTTTTTTTTTGAATAGAATGTGAGAGTTAATGATCCGTATTCAAACATGATATTACTTCACATTATCTCTTTGGTGGTGGGGCGGTTATAAAGGATTCTTACATATATGTATGTATGTATGTATGATTTATTTATTTGGGTGTGAGTGTAATTTCAAACTCTAAAACAACATTAATTTAATTGAA
>JAKCPI010009862.1:0-21577 GCA_023213315.1 Euborellia annulipes
AACGTGAAATACTGATAGAAAGGCGAAAAAATTTAAGGCCATCAAATAAATGTTTAACTTTAAATATGTTCGAAGTAGTGGCTGTGAGATGTGAAGATGGATAATTATGGGCAGGAGCAGCCAATAAATAGACTCTGTATGCAGATTCAATCACCGGAGACGTTTCGGTTCCTTTTATTTATCTGTGCATTTGTATTTCAATCTAAGGACTGAAGATGGTTCTTAAATAAAAGAAACCGAAACGTCTCCGGTGATTGAATCTGCATACAGAGTCTATTTATTGGCTGCTCCTGCCCATAATTATCTGTTTAACTTAATTACCTTTAACTTTAAAAAATTAAATCCCTTAAATGGAAAATTATAAGAATTTTATTTTGATTATCTCCGCAAAAGCTACCGGTACACGAGGAGGAAAGAAGATAGTGCTCTGACCCATAGGAGAAAAGCATTGGGGGCTCTATCTCTCTCGTGAAAAATAAATGTCAATTAATTAAATAATAAGATCTATAAAAAGAAATATCTGGTGTGACTGGTCGCACAGCACACAACTGTGTAATATCCGTGGTCACCGATCGGAGGTTTAGCAATCCATGGCGTTGCTTGACTTGATTGAACGATGAAACAAAATCATATTTTTTTCTTTATTAAACAAATATTCAAAGCAGGTATATTAATTTTCATATCATATTTAGGTCACATTTATAGAAACTAATTTTTACGTAATTGTGTCAAGGATTGCAATGAAATTTATCTTTTTTCTTTTTTTTTCTTTTAACTGAGTAAATTAAAATGAAGTTCAATATAGGCTTGCATTGAATGCTTTCTGTGAATGGAAATCTTCAGGGACATAAAAGAAAAAAAGATTATATAAAGAGACACAAAAGTAAATAAGATTCTCTATCAAGGATTGTTTCGTTAAGGTTTTAACTGGTGTGATTGGATGCACAGCAAGCATTTCATAAGTGCCTAGGGCGCATGAAAGGGTAGGCAAGTGTCTAATAGTCAAGAACTGGCGACAAAAGTGGGCAAGAATTTTCTATTTTTAGAATAGGTTACATTTTAATGATGGAAAGATACTCTAGAGTCAACACTTACAGTAGCGGGAATAAGCCGGTGATGGTTTTTCGCAAATATCTCGAAAACTACGCGGTTTTCCGCAAAAATTCATCTATACAAAAATAATCGAAATTAAATTACAAACAAAAATGGTCTAGTACATAATCACGATAAAGTGAACGGTTTGGGAGATAGAGAGGGGTAAAATTTGTAATTAATATGAAAGGAGACACTGATATAGAGAAATAATTATATCTTGTTACCATGACAACCATCAACCTCTAAATCTCCCGAACCGTTCACTTTAGCGTGCTTATGTACTAGACCATTTTTGTTTGTAATTTAATTTCGATTATTTCTGTATAGATGAATTTTTGCTGAAAACCGCATAGTTTTCGAGATATTTGCGAAAAACCATCTTCCCGCAACTTTACCGGATTATTCCCGTCAAAGGCCCCCCGGTACTGGACATCGAATTTTTGACATGAATCCAATACTTTCTCTCTATATATATTAACATATGTATAGGTAAGAGAAAGTAAAAACTAAATTCATCTTTCGCTTTCTTTATTTTTGTGTATTTCACCTGAGACCAGTTAAACCTTGTTCCTTTTTTCTAAGGCAATATAAATTAGGAAACGGGAAGCGAACCACCTGACCTCTAGCACAAAAGGCGAGTCCTATACCTCTACGCTTTTTAGTTTATTTTTTATTTTCGTCTTACAAATTAGACCATATAGACTTTAAGGGAAAAATATTCGGACTGCTTGGGAACCAAGCCCGCACCCCTTCGCTTCAAGACAATCAATATTGACATTTGCCAACCTCCTCCCCCTCGGCGGTGTAACTTTGTTTATATCTATTAAAAATAAAAATTTTAATTCTCATTGAATTCTTTCAATTTTTACTTTCTCTTACCTCTATATATGTTAATGTATAGAGAGAGAAAGTATTGGATTCATGTCAAAAATTCGATGTCGAGATTTTGATGGATTTTCACGTTTTGAGGTCCCCTGAATCCAAAAAAGTGGTTTTCGCGACATGGTCTGTCTGTCTGTCTGTGTGTGTGTGTGTTCAATTTTAAGCACGAAGGAATTGAGTTAGGAAGTTGAAATTTTATATTTAAGTTAGACATCTCCCTGGAACGATAAAATAAGCTTTTAAATAAAATCGGCCAAAGAGTACTAGTACTTTGCTGATGTACTTTTTCATTTTTTTTTTTTTTTTTTAATTTTCTCAAAATTCGCTTCAAGAATTTTTTTTTAATTCATAAATCAATTATTTTTTAGATTCTCTATAAAATGTATATTCTCATTTTGTGATTGAAATCTTCTGAAGACCACTTTACTCTTGTACTCCATAGAAAAGATAGGAGAAATGGTTGCCATGGTAACAAAATATAAATATTTTGCCATACTTATAAATTTTACATCTTGAATTCAATTGTACCCTCTGTCGGAAACTAAATACATGTAGACACAAAAAATCTGGTGTGACAAGCACAGAACACAACTTTCGATTACCGAAGGTAAGAGAAAGTTGTGTGCTGTGCCCCAGTCACACAAAATTTTTTTTAGGATTTCCCTTCTTTTTAAATTTAAACGAGAAGCAAAACAGACAGACATACACTACACTATTACATGGTACGAATATAGGCTAGACATTTTCATAAGTCTAAAACCAAATTGTTTATGTTTGATTAAAAAAAACAAAAACAATTTTTGTGTGGTCATTTAGCGTTTGTGATTGCAATCCAAGCAAGCGTTGCTTGCAAATTGACTCCCTCTTCGCTCTCTCTTGCCCAAAAGAACTCAACAGGTTGCTGCTCCCCGCTCTCTTTTATAAAATACAATATTACAAAAATAATCACATTCAAATTTTGAGAAAACATTCCAAAATATAAACTAAATGGGTGGGAGGGGGGGGGGGAGGGTTTAAATCTGTTTCAAAATAAAAAATTCTCTTCCCCCCCCTCGCCCCCCCCTCCAACAAATTATCGTTAGCGAATGTTCCCGTGATCTATTTTATTTATTTTGTGATAATTGGTTGGTATCTCAGACAAATAATTAGAGCGTTTCAAACTTGTTGGATCAATTCATTTGCCAAAAATATTTATTTTTATTCGTATCAGCTTTTGCTAAAATTTTCCTTCAAAGAGTATTTTTATAGGCCTAAAATAAGACCTCGATTAATCGGAGGAATTATTGTATGTATTTATACTACACATTATATCATAGAAGAAGAGTATCTGCACTATCTCTCTTCTACAGGTATTACCATGGTCAATGCTCTGCCGAATTAAAATCAATTATCCCACCCAATGCAACATATTCACGGAACACAAGAGAGGCATCTTCCCAGCATCCCTATGCTGTTCAGATCACGACTAACAGAACAAAACAATTTCATTCTTCCTTTGTCCCCATGACCTCCCGTGATTGGAACAAGCTCCCTGCGTCTATCTTCCCCAAAACCTACAATCTTCAGACTTTCAAGTCTAACCTCAACAGGCATCTTCTCAGTTCCCGCAGTTGAGTTTCCCCTTTATGCTTCTCCTTTTGTTTTTATTTTCTTCCTGGCTGCATGTGACTATTGGTCATTATAGGTCTTCGGACCTTATGCACCCATTCCAAAAAAAAAAAAAAAAAAAAAAAAAAATAAGTGAAACTTAAAAGAAGATTTATTAATATTGAGAAGGATGAAAAAATAAAATCGGGAGCTGATGATCAGGCGATTTATTTGCGTCCGCTATAAAACGACGTTTCGGAGCCAAAACGGAAAAAAATAAATAAATAAAAATCAAAATTTGTACCGAAACGTTGTTAATTATACAAATCAAATAATATATAAAATAGAAACAGAGCAGTGGCGGATCAAGAGGAGTTTTTCGGGGAGGGGGGAATCTGGTGTGACTGGTCGCACAGCACAATTTTTTTCTTATTATCGGTAATTTAAAGGTACATTCTGTAGTTGTTTACCATATATCTATATGTCTAATATAATTATATTAAAATATATAAATATAGGCTATTAGGGGATCGGCTGTTAGACTAGCCTGCCATCTATTGCAAGAATACTGAATTAATTTGACAGTTGATTTTTAAATAAATCATCTAAGCTTATTTTAAAAATTTCTTCATTAATATGTGATTAATAATAACAATAAATTCATTTTTAAATTAAAAAAAAAAATTAAATATTATTGGGACAGATTGTTTTTTTGTATTTGCTTGATAACAAAAATATTAATTACGATAATTTTTTAATAAGTCATTAAACAAATTATAGCTCGATGTCCCAATAATCTCTTATGAATTTAATTCATTAAAAAAAAACCGCATTGAAAAAATTCCTTATAATAGTCTAGTTTTTTTTAAAGTACGTTTAGACGTCGCTCCTGAACCCCCTTAATATATTTTTCATTTTTTTGATTTATTACAATAATTAATACTGTGACAAACTCAATCAGAATGCAACGTTTCGTAATATGATTTTAAGGAGTTGACTTGCATAGAAGTTTCACTTGACACAACTTGCCTCTTATTTATTCTTTGAGAGCATTTTATAAGAGAGAAGAAGGAATATTTATTAATCATCTCAAGCCTCTTTCTCTCTCTCTCAATCATTTAAACTCAATCAATTGCTTAAAGAGTAATTCAATTCCCAGAGGAATTCATTTGGCTTCCACTCCTTGCCTTCAACTAAACAGACAGACAGACCGACACTTGCTTTATCATTCATTCTCAAAGTTTCTAAACCGATCCAAAAAGGATTTCTATAAAACTCATTCAGATATAACCAAAAGATGAAGATTACATTCTAAACTGAAGAAGGCACCAGAAACGTTGTATTTTATTCAAAGAACTACCTGAGCTGACTGATTATTAATTCATTTTTTGAGGGAAAAAAAAAATCCGGGAATTGTGCCTATAAAATTTATAGAATGTATCTTTAATATTGGATGGAAATAATCGTTAATCAAACTTCCATAGGACGATGGATGCCGCAGCAACTACCTCTTCTCTGGTCGCGGGCTCCACGGCCTGCTGGAAACAAAATTTTTTTCCATTCACACATTCATGCATACTGTCTTTTCGGCAACTTAGGCCATATAAGACTTTTACGATAACCGTTATTTGTATAATATATATATTGGGGGTCCAGGCATTCTTATTCAAGCCATTTGGTATCCAAATGGCTTAAATAAAATCATCGGACTCCCTGGGATCCGAACCCTCGACCCTTGGTATACAAGGCAGGCGCGCTACCAACGAAATCTTTATTATAAAAGCATATTTTTATTTTTACTTTCTCTTACCTATATGTATATGTTAATATACATATATATATAGGCCTAAAGAAAGAAAGTATTGCGATCATGTCGAAAATTCGATGTAGAGATTTTGATGGATATACACTTTTTGAGGTCCCCTGAATTGAAAAAATTCGCAACATTGTCTGTGTATTTGGGTTCAATTTAAAGCATGAAGGCCAGAGAGTAGGCCTACTACTACTTTACTGATGCATTTTTTCAATTTCTTTCGGTTTTCTCAAAATACAACGATTTTGATTAAAATTCATAAATCAATTATTTTTTTTTTTTTAGTTTTTCTTTAAAATGTATATTCTCATTTTGTCATTGAAATCTTCTGAAGAGCACTTTACTCTTAATAGAAAAGATTGGAGAAATGGTTGCCATGGTAACAAAATATAAATATTTACATCTGAATTCATTCAAATGTTCCGTACTGTCAGGAACTAAATACATGTCGACACAAAAAATCTGGTGTGACAAGGACAGAACATAACTTTCGATTACCGAAGGTAAGAGAAAGTTGTGTGCTGTGCAACCAGTCACACCAGATTTTTCATTTTAGAGATCTTATTATTTAAATTAATTGACATTTATTTTTCACTAGAGAGATAGAACCCAATGCTTTCTCCTATGGGTAAAATTCAAGATTTTCAACAATTTTTTAAGCATTCCCATTTGGGGATTCGGAGACTCTAGTTTTTGGACTCTTCATAAAGTCATATTTTTTTTTTTTTTTTTTTTTTTTTTGAAATTCCTATCGGGATCCCCGTTTATTTACCCGAGGTGCTTTCGTGTACGGAGACACACACCTCAAACCCAACCGGCCTCTGGCCGTAGCCATCTACCGGCACCCCGTGAAGTTACATCATTTCCTATCTCTAGCTCCTCCTCCTGCTCTCGTCTCTAGCTAGTGAACTAATCCTTATTTCTGGTTCCAACCGGCTCCTTTTACCCAACCTCTTCTATGCTAGGGAGGATGTCCTAGTTTGAGGAGGGACTCCCTCAGCACCGGCGTGTAGCCTACTCCTTTCGATCATAAAGTCATAAGAGTGCAAAATTCCATTTCGAAAAGGCTTGGTCATGATTCTAGAAATATTTTTCATGCTAAATTCAAATTTCCGTTTTTCCTCATCAGGCACACTATATTTTCAGTTTTTTTTTTTGCTTTGGTCACCCCTAATACAATTTTAGATATCCCTGAATGCAAAAAACATTTATTTACGATATTCTATAGTTCTTTGGCTTTCTAAAAATCATTCATTCGTAAAAATCTGTTAATTATTAACGAAATTATGAACAAAAACGTCATCAAAGAAAAAACACAAGTACACTCACTGGTCGAAAAAAATGAACCTCTTTTTCTTCCACAAGAATAAAGAAAGATATGAGATTCTAGAAATATTTTTCATGATGAATTCAAATATCACTTCAGTTTAACCATCAGGCAAAACACAAAATTCTTGCCTGATGGTTAAATTCTAACTACATATCTGAATTCAGAATGAAAAAAATGCACTAAGTTCACTATTCAGATTACTTGTGAAGAAAACCTTTTCGATTAGTGTAATTTAAAATATGTAAGCGAGGTGAATAGCTGAATCAATATGTAGAAGAATGAATAAAAATTTCTTCATTGGTATCAAACCCACAGCGACATTTCGGTCGACTATGCGACCATCTTCATGGCTAGGGTTCACTATTGACTGAACCCTAGTCATGAAGATGGACGTCGCTATGGATTTGATACCAATAAAGAAATAATAATAGCTGCTTGGTCTTTTTATTCATCCTTCTACATAATTTAAAATATTTGTTATAATTTCTGACAGTATTTAAAATTTTAACACCAAATTTTTCATAATTTTTGATGAGAAGGGAGGGAGGGGTTTTGACCACAATATCCGCCAACCATTTTTCGGTCTTCGAAAATTACCCCCCCCCCCCCCTCCACCCACAAGAAAAACTCCTCTTTCCGAAGGAACAAACTCACAGACATGGATTTTCTTATTTTGTTTTTAATTGAAAAAGTTTTAGTAAAAACTCCGATGTGTAAACAACATGAGGCGTCGGGGATACCAAGGTCAGGTGATCTAACGAAAAAAAAGAATTACAAATTCGGAATCTGCACACTCTCTCTATCGTATATGATTTCAATTTTACCAGACAGACATATTTTAGTATTACAACGTAAGAATTATTATTAATATTATTTATTTGAAATTGTGTCATCCAAAATAACAGAACGAGACTTGAATCTATAAAATCGAATGAAACAAAAGAAATGCGTCATTGCAGTGTTTGCTAATAGGATTGCAAAATTTAAACTTAATGAAGGATGATAATTCAAATAAAAATAAATACACAGAACAGACAACTTTAGAATATCGAAGCCAAGAGATGTGTGCTATCACACCAGTTTTTTTTTTTTTTTTTTTTGGCCGATATATATATTTACTAGCCTATTAAAAACCTTAAGGTAAAATTTAGAATATACATTTAAAAAATCTGATGTGCTGTCGCACAGCACACAACTTTTTCAGTAATCGAAAGTTGTGTTCTGTGCTTGTTACACCAGATCTTTTGTGTTGAGATATATTTAGTTTCCGTTGATATATTAGAATTCAAGATATAAAATTTATAAGTATGGCAAAATATTTATATTTTGTTACCATGGCAACCATTTCTCCTATCTTTTCTATGGAATACATGAGTAAAGTGGTCTTCAGAAGATTTCAATGGCAAAATGAGAATATACATTTTAAAGAGCATTTAATAACGACACGGCAAAAGTTAAGTTCCCTAAGTCTAGGCGAACTATCAAGCAGGCAATCAATCAAACAAACCCTTTCACTCTCATCATTAGGCCTACTATATTCCAATCCAGTGCCTGCTTGAGGATTTGTTTACATTCATAGAATATACAAATGAAAAGAATACATAAATACTTCTCTATACATTTCCTATGGGAGAAATTGTAACTTGAAGGAATTAATAACTCATTTATAACTTAGTGACAGGGGCTTATATAGAAATTTTTTTTGGAGGGGGGGGGGCTGAACTCGGAAATTTTTTTTTTAAGAAACTCAATTTTTTTTCACACGAAATTTTTTGCGGAACATTTTTTCCTTTGTGGAACCAAAGTTTTCCATCCTGCGGAAAAATTTGTTGCGCTGATGTCTGTATACAGTGGTTGAGTTAGTGGCTGTAGATATTGCAATGTTGGGTAGCGAGGATGCAGCCAAAGAGGTTTTGGACCAAAGAAAAACACCAATTCCAATTGAGACGTTTCGGCGAAAGTTTTATTTTGCCATCTTCAGTCGGTCAGGCTACATGACAAATTGAAAGAGATTTTCTTTTTTATATGTTTTTCAAACGTATACATATGAAAATAAATAATAAATTTACATATATTTACTTACAATTTTTCATGTTCATATTCAATATGAACATGTGTCATTTGGCCAAGTCGGTTTTTTTAAAAATTTTCTACTTTGAGGGCAATGGCTCAGAGAGTTTCGAAGTATTAAATGATTAATTTTTTTCAATATTTCTTTATTATAAATAGTTATATAAAAGTGATTAGTCTATTTTTACCCATTTTCGTTTTTAATTTAACAGTTCAAATTGTTCTTTATTTAATAATTTTACAAAATTAAAAATTTTAACGAAAGGGTAAAAATATTTTTTTATTTATTGCGCCCTTTGTGTCGATGGCCATTCAACGTCTCTCAATTTTCATTATTTAAGGAAACAGCTCATGACCAATTTTATCTAAAATCGGGATGTCTGTATATACCTATATATGTACATGTGTTTGGGAAATTTCTGGGGGCCCCCCTCGCCCCCCCCCCCCCCTTATATACCCCCCTGCTTAGTGAAACCTCACAGATACTAAATAATTTTTACTAATAACTCAAAAAGTTATAGGGGTGAGAATAATTTTCCGAGAAGGTCCTCTTTATGCATATAAAATCTCATTTCAAAATTCCAAAGGGAAGTTGCCTAAATAGAGCGTGACAGACAAACGGACATTAGCAAATTATATATATATAGATTAAATCTTTTTTTCCCCTAACTTTTTCTTTTATAAAGCATTAAAAGATTTTCATTTGGGTATTTAATTTTTCTTAAAGTAGACAAAATTTTAGGCTAGGTATTCATGTGTCTAAAAATAAATAATTTGAAAATTTACTTATTATAATTAATTGACCGCTTAAACAATAAAGCTAGCTACACGGCCAGCCATTGGTGACGAGGGTGGGCGCAGCAAGTATTTATCCTGATAATATCAACTTCTGTAGAGCCAAAGTGTTGCTTCATTTAATCAACTGATTATAAATACACCCGGGGGGTGGAGTAAATTGAATCAATTCCAAGGGATGCCACTAGATGGCCAGAGAGTGTGCTAACGTTCTCTTTCCCCCCCCGGCAAAGTAAAAAGCCACCAAATTGAAAATAAACAATTGTAGAGCAAAGAAAAAGAAATTAGAGGTATAGGAAAATAAATGAGTGATTTAAATGAGCAAATAACGAACTAAAGAAAGGAGACAGAGAGAAGCCAGGCAAACAGGGGAGAGACCCTTTGAATGAAGGACGGACGCAGGACGCAGGACGGATCAATGATCTCTCTCTCTCTCTTCTCCTGTTCCCTTTTCCCTTTAGGTCCTTCGGATCTTTGTCGGGTCCTTCGGGTCTTCGGGTCGACCCGACTCAACTCGATTCGACCCGACCCGACCTTACTGCCTCTTTGCTTTACTCGGCTTGCTTACCATCTACCTACCTATCAACGTTTCTTTCTCTTCTTCAGTCACTCACTCGACAACCCTTATTCGTATTAACAATTATAAAATGCTTTAACGAATCAGAGAGCTTGCTTTCGTTATTTTATTTTGCAAAACCTTGAGTCTTAGTTCTTGAGTTCATACTTCTTGTACTAGAGATTCAGAGAACTCCCATCCCCTTGATAGACATGACCAGAGAGCGGATTTACATGTTATTGCATTATTGTTTTGAAATTTAGTATTCAATAAAATGTGTGAAAGCCATAGGCGTAGCCAGAAAATTTTGATGGGGGGGGTTCAGGATGATTTCTCCCCCCCCCCCCCCGCCCGACTAATAGGGTATAAGGCGTCTAATGAAATATATGACTAGCCACTCCTCCCGTCTTCGCTTCTCCTCCCTGGGCCCCCCCTCGAGCTGGCTCGGGCCCGCCCTGTCGCAATTTTTCATTCAACCCTCATAATTTTATACATATGGGCCTCGATCTGTTTCTCTTTGTGTAAAGCCCATGTATGGATCACTCTCAGAGATTTTTTTACTACTAATGGCAAAGTTGTTTATTGTAATCTTTGCATGAAAACGGTGGGTTCGGAACTAAAATCTCAAATGGATAACCACTGTCCTGATTTATATATGAACCGTTTATTTTGAAAGTGGTGTAAGTCCATTATAAAAAAAAAATGAGATATCACATAATTTATGCTTAAATTAATATAAATTTTCTATGTATAACTAGCTAGTGGTTAATTTCTTAAAAAAATTCCCATGTTTTGTACAATTGAAAATTGGTCGGTAAATTTTTTAATTTAAGTTTCTCGAAACAATAGAAAATGGACTTGCACCACTTTCAAAATAAACGGTCCATATGGAACTGTTAATTATTCATGGGCGTAGCCAGACTTCTTGTTAGGGGGGGCAACCCCTCGTTAGGGCGAGAGGGGGGGTTTGCAATTAATATATACATAGATTATTAATTATTTATTTAAATAAAAAAAAAAATTAAATTAATGTAGTGGATTGGGGTGTTAAAAAAAAAATTCCCAATGGGAAAAATATATATTTGCTTGTTTTTTTTTAATTTTTAGGACCAGCCGGGGGGGGGGGCAACGGCCCCCTGCCTCCCTGGCTACGCCCATGTAATTATTAGCTATCAATTACAATAAATCAAATCCTTCATCTCAGAATCGATTAAATTATATAAATTCTTATATTGTTATAAGTCATTTTAATAATAAAGTTATCAATTTTTTGATTTTGTATGACATGCAGTTTTTATTGTACGAAAGGATAGTTTTTAATGCACGAAAATCCGCTCTTTGGTCATGACAACTGTAGAGTAGATGATGATCAAAACCGAAACGTTAGCTCTGAATCCACTGACTGCATCTTCTTGTTTCCTTTTTTTTTTTTTTTTTTTTATCAACGTATCTCTTTCACAATACTCTGAAACATAATTCTAAATGAGTGTCCAACATTAGAATTTAAAAATGTTCTAATACCGAAAAAGACCTTAAAATAAACTCTAGATATTTCGGCTTACCCCGGTTCTATTGCGAGTTTTACCCCTCGATAGCTACTATTTACTCACTTATTAAATAGATGATATCATTGAGTTAAAAAAAAAAAAGGGACAGTCAATGTGACGTATTGAAATGTTTATAAATTTTCCCAATAGATATCTGGAATTCTTAGATAAGGAATATAGAGAAAGCGAGATAGAGAAAGACTTAAAATGATAAAATTCCCTTCCAATAAGACTTTTTATGAATCATGTCATTTCCTGTGACACGTAGCCAGCCTTTATTTAACATATAATATTTCTATTCAATTAAGAAATCATATTTAAACTCGAGAGAATATTTTTTGAATTTTTGCTCAATTGCAAAGATTGCCACCACGTAGATTATAATAAAGAAAAAAGTAGAAGTGGCTTTTAATTATAATTCAAGAAAAATATTTTGAAAACATTTAATATATATTATCCTCTATATTCGGTACCTCTCTATTAATTAAAAATAATTATTGTTAGAGTTTTTTAAGATTAAAATATTTCATAGACCCATCCTTAAAAAAAAAGAAGAAAATTTAATTATATAAGAATATTTATTATTTTTCATTTGAGAGATTTAATTTGTATAATTATTTGACTTTAATATTACTTTCTCTTACCTATGTATATATGTAATATATATATAGAGAGAAAGTATTGGATTCATGTCAAAAATTCGATGTCGAGATTTTGATGGATCTTCACGTTTTGAGGTCCCCTGAATCCAAAAAAGTGGTTTTCGCGACATGGTCTGTCTGTCTGTGTGTCTGTGTGTGTGTGTGTGTGTGTGTGTGTGTGTGTGTGTGTGTGTGTGTGTGTGTGTGTGTGTGTGTGTGTGTGTGTGTGTGTGTGTGTGTGTGTGTGTGTGTGTGTGTGTGTGTGTGTGTGTGTGTGTGTGTGTGTGTGTGTGTGTGTGTGTGTGTGTGTGTGTGTGTGTGTGTGTGTGTGTGTGTGTGTGTGTGTGTGTGTGTGTGTGTGTGTGTGTGTGTGTGTGTGTGTGTGTGTGTGTGTGTGTGTGTGTGTGTGTGTGTGTGTGTGTGTGTGTGTGTGTGTGTGTGTGTGTGTGTGTGTGTGTGTGTGTGTGTGTGTGTGTGTGTGTGTGTGTGTGTGTGTGTGTGTGTGTGTGTGTGTGTGTGTGTGTGTGTGTGTGTGTGTGTGTGTGTGTGTGTGTGTGTGTGTGTGTGTGTGTGTGTGTGTGTGTGTGTGTGTGTGTGTGTGTGTGTGTGTGTGTGTGTGTGTGTGTGTGTGTGTGTGTGTGCGATAATGTTTGCAAGTGAGAGAGAGACATATATGTTTTCTTTGAAACAATTAAAGACACAAATAAATTTAAAAAAAAATGGGAATTTAAATAATAATTGATTTTTAATCTAATAAAAAGAAAAAAGATTTAAATTCCGTTACCATGGCAACCATTTCTACTTTCCTATGAAGAACAAGAGTAAAGTGGTCTTCAGAAGATTTCAACGGCAAAATGAGAATATACATTTTAAAGAGCATCTAAAAAATAGTTGATTTATGAATTTTAAAAAAAATCCTTGGAGGGAATTTTGAGAAAATCGAAAAAAACTGAAAAAGTACATCAGTAAAGTACTAGTACTTTTTGGCCGATTTTGTTCAAAAGCTTATTTTGAGATTCTTCAAAGGTACCTAAGTTAAATATAAAATTTCAATCCGCTAGCTCAACTCCTTCATGCTAAAAAAATCGTTACACACACACAGACACACACACACACACACACAGACCAATTTGCGGGACCCACTTTTTTGGACTCAGGGGACCTCAAAACATGTATATCCATCAAAATCTGGACATCGAATTTTTGACATGATCGCAATACTTTCTCTCTCTATATATTTCATATATAGGCTAAGAGAAAGTAAAAATGAAAAGGGAAAATGTTTGTATGTACCGGTATGTATATATGTATATGTTTTATAGAAATCCACAATTTTCAATGAAGGCGAGCAAGGGGGGTCCAGGGGCGCAGCCCCTCTGGACAGTAAAGCCCCGCCGAAGGCGGGGCTCTGCGTCTAGTGTAATATATATATAGAGAGAAAGTATTGGATTCATGTCAAAAATTCGATGTCGAGATTTTGATGGATCTTCACGTTTTGAGGTCCCCTGAATCCAAAAAAGTGGTTTTCGCGACATGGTCTGTCTGTGTGTGTGTGTGGGTGGGTGGGTGTGTGTGTCTGTGTTCAATTTTAAGCATGAAGGAATTGAGCTACGAGGTTGAAATTCTATATTTAACTTAAACACCTCCCGGGACCGGAAAAATAAGCTTTTAATCAAAATCGGCCAAAGATTACTAGTACTTTACTGATGCACTTTTTCAGTTTTTTTCGATTTTCTCAAAATTTGCTCCAACGATTTTTTTTAAAATTCAAAAATCAATTATTTTTTAGATGCTCTTTAAAATGTATATTCTCATTTTGCGATTGAAATCTTCTGAAGACCACTTTACTCTTGTATTTCATAGGGAAGGATAGGAGAAATGGTTGCCATGGTAACAAAATATAAATATTTTCCCATACTTATAAATTTTACATCTGAATTCAAATGTTCCGTACTGTCGGGAACTAAATATATGTCGACACAAAAAATCTGGTGTGACAAGAACAGTACACAACTTTCGATTACCGAAGGTAAGAGAAAGTTGTGTGCTGTGCGCCAGTCACACCAGATTTCTTTTATAAGGAGAGATAGAACCAGTGGCGGATCCAGAGGTGTTTCTCGGGGGGGGGGGGATCTGGTGTGACTTGTCGCACAGCACACAATTTTTTCTTATTATCGGTAATTTAAAGGCGCATTCTGTACTTGTTTGCAAAAATATAAATACAAATCAAATTTTTAAGTATTAATATTTAAAATTTTACATTAAAAATACATTTTTTGTGTTTTTATGAAACCACGATGCAAGTGAAACTTTTTTTTTCGGATCGTAGGCGTTTAACTGAAAATTTTCAGAAAATTATTCAAATAAGGATATTAAAATCGCGTTTTTAATCTTAACTTAATAATTGAAAAATGGGGAATCAATAGACGCATGTTAAAAACTGAGAACAAATTGATTTAGTAATTGAAGATTTGAATCATTTTAAATTATTTTAAAAATTATATTTTATCAATTTAAAAATTGAATAATTAAATCTCACAATTATTTTTTTATAATTCGTCATATATATTAAATTTCAACTTTCTTATTTTTGTGGAACAACGTCCCTACGAGATCCTTCTTGTCTTTGTCGTCACGGCATTTGACGTACGGCTTGTAATGCGACATGCTGATAGAAGAGCGGAAAAATTTGAGAGGATCAAATTAAAGTTCACTTTAAAAAAAAAATATTAAAATAATTTTGTTCTTCATCACAGTACACAACTTTCTCCTACCTTACTGAAAGTAATAGAAAGTTTTTTGCTGTGCGTCTAGTCACATCACCCTTTATTTCTCCTATAAGCAAAATGCGCTAACAGGTAGTGAATTTTCATCATCATTTTTGTTTGTTTTTTTTTATTTTATTAAGTGATTTAATTTAAAGAGATAAATAAATAACAACACTCTAGTAAATTGGAATAATGGATGAATGAGTGAAGGCATGCCTTTGAGCTTCCCTCTTTGTGCTGCTCTCATCTCACTCGGTCCCCCCCCTCCCCCACATTGTCGTCCAAACAATGAATAGCAGCAAGGCAGGGGTGAGTGGGCGTGGCTTTCTGCCTAGAGGGGTGGGTGGATTAAACCCTCCCTCCAGCTTATCGATGGCTACAACTCCCTCCCCTCCGCAGGTTCATAACTTGCGCCCTTCGCTTTATACAACCTCCACATATAACCGAACAAAAATTAAATCACAAGTATTTTAGAATAAACAGTTTACTAAATACATTGACCATTTTCAGGGTTAAAAAAAATATTTATTTATTCAATACAATGCCTGAGATAGAAACAAAATTCAAAAAATCATTTATAATAATCAATAAAACCAATTTATTCGATATAGTGGCGTACTCCCAACCTGAGGGGGTAAGGGCAAAGCTCAGCATTCTTAGGCGTAGCAAGGAATATAAATTTATACATTTGCATCCATTTGGCTCCAGACAAAGCTCTACACTCAGATTTTTGTCCATTTTTAAGGCCACGATCATAATCTTTGAGAGATAGAACCCAATGCTTTAAATATTATATCCCCTTTGAATGTAGTTTTTTTTTTGGCCTTTCGGCTCCTGAGTAGGTACACGAAAAAAGTATCGATACTTTTATTTCGATACTAGTACTTTTTTTACTCGATACTTTACTTATATGAGTACTTGCAAGTACAATCATGATTGTCGGTATCGAATGAAAAGCACTCATTCGAATATTAATTATTTTTTAAATCTTTTCGACATCATAAACGTTTCACAAATATTTTAATTACGATTCTTCAAATATTAATTATTAATAATCGAAAATTTGATACTTTAATAAAAAAAAAAACTTTAAAATAATAACATTAAATTTCTAATTAATTTTTTTTTTTTTAAATTTTGATTCTTAGCAATAATCACTAAATTTAAAGTACGCAAATATGAAATATAAAAGTCAAATCTATATATAATAATTGCGGAGTGTCCGTCTGTCTGTTTGTCTGTCTGTCTGTCTGTCCGTCCGTCTGTCACGCTCTGTTTGACCAACTTCCCGTTGGAATTTTGAAACGAAATTTTGCATTCTTATAGAGGACGTTATGGAGAGCCCCGGAAAAATACTCGGGTCCCTAAATTCCCATAACTTTTTGAGTTATTAATTTTTAAAGTTACGATTTCTCCCATAGGAAATGTATAGAGAAATATTTTTTTTGTATTCTTTTCATTTGTGTATTCCATGAATGTAAACAAATAATCAAGCAGGCACTGGATTGGGATACGTAGTAATATTAATTTTCTTTAGCCCTCGGGGCATGGTGTAGAGGTTAGCGTGCTAACCTCATATACCAAACGTCGCGGGTTCGGACCCCAGGCAGTCCGATGATTTTATTTAAGCCATCTGGATACCAGATGGCTTAAATAAAAATGCCTGGACCCCATATATGTATATTTATCAATAACGGATATCGTAAAAAGTCTTATATGGCCTAAGTTGCCGAAAAGACTGTGTGAGTGTGAATGAGAAAAAAGTGTGACTGTTTAAAAAAAAATAATTTTCTTTTCATAATTAAGAAAAGGCGAGGGTCCGCCGCAGGCGGGGGTCCAGGGGCGTAGCCCCCCTGGCTAGACGCGAAGCCCGCCGAAGGCAGGCGGTGCGGCTAGTATAAATTAATTGGATAGACTATTATTTTGATTAAGTCCGTATTTTGGTTGAGAAAGCCCCCGAAAGAGAAAAAAAAAAAAAAAAATTACTCGGGACCATGCTCTCGCACGCTGAGATTCAACTCGTCCCCCTCCTGTTCATTACTCTTGAGGAAAGTGGCATATATCGCACTGATCGTCCGGTGTGCCTTTTGATCTACGTCAGTTACCTAATATGCCGAAAAGAAAAATTACTCGATACTTACTGGTATCGATGCTTTTCTTTCGATACCACAACCCCACTCCTGAGACCTTTCAGACAGTGGTGTAGCAAGGGGGTAATGCCCCGGGCGCTACTCACAAAGGGGCGCCAAATGGTCAGCAAAACAAAAAAACTGCTGGATAATTTTTGTATTTTTATTATAATTAAAATATATATTATTTAGTGTCAGTGTATTATAATAATTTTGTATATTTTACATATAATATTATATGGTTTTCGAATGGGGGGTGGCGGTACTGTGCCCCGGGGGTGAGTTTATCTCGCTACGCCACTGCTTTCAGGTGTTTGCAATCATTAAATATTTAATACCAATTTATTAATGGTTACCGGGAGACATTTCACACGCTTTTTTCTCGAAGTCACCCATCCAAGATTTCGCCACGCTTAGAATCGCTTAACTTCAAAAAAAGGTTCAATAGTAATAATTAATTAATATATAATTTTAATTGATTAATAAATTATCTCTTGCAACTAAACAAAACAATACTAAATTATTTATTTCCGATTAAATTAAATGGCAAATTTTGTGTTTTAAGATAATTTTAAAATTTGATATTTCTTTCTGTTATGACATATTTAAGATGTGAAAAATTAAAAAAAAAAAAAAAAAAAAAAATATTTATCTAAAATCAATAAATAAATAAGTGAGTCAGTTTTCTAAAAATAATTAATTAGCATATTAACAAAATAGCAAAATAGAATATCTTTATCTCTAAATTTCAATAAATAAAAAAAAAAAATTATTCTCTTAAAGACTAGAGTAGAATATCTTTAAATAAAAAATTCCTTAAGGGGGGGGTTCAGGAGCGACGTCTAAACGTACTTAAAAAAAAAAAAAAAAAAACTAGACTATTATAAGGAATTTTTCAATGCCAATATTCTGTCCCAATAATCTTTAATTTTTTTTTAAATTTAAAAATGAATTTAGGTTATTGTTATTATTAATCATATATTAATTAAGAAATTTTTAAAATAAGCTTAGATGATTTATTTAAAATTCAACTGTCAAATTAGTTCAGCATTCTTGCAATAGATGGCAGGCTAGTCTAACAGCCGATATAGTATTAGCCTATATCTGGACTATATTTTTATGCTTTTATAAAATATACATAATATATAACATTTATAAAGTATTTATTGTTAAAAGATCAATGAAAATCAACCAAATGCATTAAATATTATTAGCTACCATTCTGACATCTCTTGGTTTCACGAAAAAATTTCACTGATATACATTTTAAAGAGCATCTAAAAAATAGTACATTTATGAATTTTAAACAAAATCGTTGCAGCAAACTTTGAGAAAATTGAAAGAAACTGAAAAAGTACATCAGTAAAGTGCTAGTATTTTTTAGCCAACTTTGTTCAAAAGCTTATTTTCACTCCTTGAGGAGGTGTCTAACTTAATTATAAAATTTCAACCTCGTAGCTCTTTTAGTTCCTGAGATATTTTTGTTCACAGACGAAAACTACTTTTTTGGATTCAAGGGACCTCAAAACGTGTATATCCATCAAAATTTTGACATCGAATTTTTGACATGAATACTTTCTATATATTTCATATATAGGGTAAGAGCAAGTAAAAGCCTATATGGCCTAAGATACCGAAAATACTCTAACTTTTATTTCACCATCTGAGACGATTCATTGATTCACAGATCAAATGTCAAAAATAAACTTTTTTTTTTTCTTGTTATTGATAAAAAATCTACAGATATAATAATTTTTCTCTTAAAAAAAAAGTCTTTAGCGTCAAGTATTCACTTTAAATCGAACAATATTTAAGCATTCTATTGGTCATTTGGGTTGCCTACCTTTCCACAATCAAAAATAAAAGAAAAAGTCAATTTCCTACTTTTAAATTTCCCTTATTTTTTTGATTATTAAATAATTCCGCAAAAAGAAAGTTCCTCCCCGCTTCCTCTCTCCTGTTTTATTTATTTATTTTTTTTTATCTAAAAATTATTTTTTCTTTTGTTTCAGGTAAGCTTGCTTGCTTCATTGATCAATTATTGCGTTATACTTAGGTATGTATATTTATTATATAACATTAATGGAGTCATCAAGCTATTTTTTTCTTTTTTCTCCTTTTCCCATTTGTTCTTCCTTCTTAATTATTTGTGAAATATTGATATAAGGGCTGGGGGGGGGGGGTTCTCGTTTCCTTTCCTTGAGAAATTTGGTTGAATATTTATTTATCCCTTCCTCTTCGTACTTAAAAACAACTAGACTATTATAAGGAATTTTTCAATGCGGTTTTTTTTTAATGAATTAAATTCATAAAAGATTATTGGGACATCGACCTATAATTCTTTTAATGACTTATCTAGGTCCATTACTATTTGTAATATTTGTAAATGACATCGTTAACGTTATAAAAGACTGTAATTATTTATTATATGCTGATGATTTAAAGATCTTTTCTGTCATAAATAACGTGAACGATTGTCATAAAATCCAGAATGCTCTGGACAATCTAAATGTGTGGTGTACCAAAAATGATATGTATCTTAACGCATCCAAATGTTCATTGATCACCTTTAGTAAAAAAAAAAACAAATGTGTTATTTGATTATCATATTGATAAAACTTTGTTAATTAAAGAAAACTTAATTAAAGATCTAGGGGTGATCTTTGATTCAAAGTTAAATTTCGATGCCCATGTTCGGGAAATGGTTAATAAGGCCTATAGAATGTTGGGTTTTGTAAAAAGAAACTCCAAAAACTTTGTTGAGGTCTCTACTTTGAATAGGTTATACTATTCACTAGTGAGATCTCAACTTGAATATGTAACTTTAATCTGGACCCCCACTGTCAGTCTACAAATAAACATAATAGAGGGGGTTCAAAAAAAATATTTGAGATACCTATTTTTTAAAAAAATTGGTCTTCCTGGCACAGCAGTAAGCTACTCTGAGCTTTGTAAATTATTTGATTTTAAAAGTCTTCTCGAGAGAAGGAGGGATGACATCCTCAAAAATTTAGAAAATCTTTTGGGTAATCGCTGGGATTGTAGCGAACTGTTAGCCAAAATAGGCTTCAAAGTCCCAGCGGTTGCCCTGAGGTCCGGGTCACTCTTTTATCTCGAGAGGGCTAGGACAAGATCCCTGGAAAAGTCTCCAATTTTTAAAATGTGCTCAGAGTATGCCAGGAAAGACAGCAATTGAAATGTTATTTTTTATTTATCTTTTTTTTGTTGTTGTTTTGTTCTTTTTTTTTTTTTTTTCTCTCTGTAATTGGAAGAAATTCTGTTGAGAGATTGTTAAATAAATAAATAAATAAATAAAAAATTATCGTAATTAATTTTTTTGTTATCAAGCAAATACAAAAAAAACAATCTGTCCCAACAATCTTTTATTTTTTTTAATTTAAAAATAAATTTATTGTAATTATTAATCACATATTAATTAAGAAATTTTTAAAATAAGCTTAGATGATTTATTTAAAAATCAAATGTCAAATTAGTTCAGCATTCTTGCAATAGATGGCAGGCTAGTCTAACAGCCGATCCCCTAATAGCCTATATTTATATATTTTTATGCTTTTATAAAAGATACATAATATATAATAACATTTATAAAGTATATATTGTTAAAAGATCAATGAAAATCAACCAAATGCATTAAATATTATTAGCTACCATTCTGACATCTCTTGGCAAATTTTTGAATTACTTGATTTTTTGGGCATACTTTTTATGACACAACGCCATCTTATCGGGAAAAACATGCGTAACACCTTCGCTCCCGTTTCCCCAATCTAGAAATTAACTTTATCTTCCATTATAAACTCAAAGTCTGAAAAATTTGTGTGTTATTGAATTTTGTATTGAGATAAATAATAAGCTGTATATTTCAAGAAAGAAAGAAAAGTTGGTTGATAACCTAACGTTAAATAAGAATTAGTTGTTTGTTAAAAGACACGTTTCGCCCTCCACCGCCCCGCCCCACCCCTTAGGGATTCTTAGAAACAAACCCTTAGAAAAGAAAGTGGAAGGGAGGGAAGGAGAGACAAACACTTTCTAAGGTTTCACTTCTTTTACTTGATTGCCTACAAATATTGATATTTATTTTATTGAAATCGAAAAAATCAAATACCCCCCCCCCCCCATGGATTTTATTTTGAAAATATTTAATTCTCTTTCATACCAATAGTGAAGAGTGTCCGTCTGTCTGTCTGTCACCCCCAGAGGGGTCGCACAGCACACAATTCTTTCTTTTGCTTTCTGTAATTTAAAAGTGTATTCAGTCCTTATTATTAGGAACATTTTTTATTGTTGACCACATTTCGTATTAATTATTTATTATTAAAAATTTAAAATAATATAAAAATAAA
>JAKCPI010009863.1:0-10506 GCA_023213315.1 Euborellia annulipes
ATTTTTCATTTTCTATTAATCATGAAATTTTAAAGCTGAATAATAACTTTAACATTTATTTCATTTCATAATATTCTTATTAATATTTAAATGATTATTAAAAAATGATTTAAAAAAACTGAAATTAATTATTTCTCTCGATTTAGATTGATACTCTGTATTTTTAATAGCCGCAAGACGTTCCATAAGATGTCCTTTAACATTGAGCTTCCAATCGCTCAATAAAAAAGAGTAAGTTAGGCTTTCAAAGAAAAGAAAAAAAAAATACTTGACTTTTGAATGCATGTTTTTCATTCATTCTCTCTCTAAATTAAAAGATTCGTTCGATATTCATACTAACTTTTTAACGTGAATACGACTTAAAAAATGAAAATTGTTTACAGCGAGCTCAAAAACTACCAACATATGCAGTGGCGCAACCAGGGGAGAGAGGGGTTTCCTGTTCCTGTACATTAAGCAGGTTTCCGGGGCTTTATGATTAATTATATTTAAAATCAAATGCAAACATTTTTTTAAAATGTGTAATACCGATTAGAAAAAGCAAGGCGATTTAGGCGTGAGCAAATTTATATAGGAAATTATAAACAAAAGTCATGTCCACCCGTCCACATGACAACTTTGTATACAAATATACAATCACATCACATCTCCCTTTCATAAGATGAAATCGGAGACGATGATAGAAACGAGAGTGTGACGATTTCTACGGAAGTCTCCATCGGATGTTCTGATCAAATATGAACGCGGGCAAAGTGGGCGAAGACCAACAATAACTCCCTCTTGACAGCGATCCTTAAGATAAACTCGGGTGCCACTTGCCAGATTAACACCATGTCGTCCATCAGAATTCTTCTTTCTTCTTTACTTTTAAACTGCGGAGTCCTGTATTCGATGGAGACTTCCGTATAAATCGTCAGACTTTCGTCCCTATCAAGACGTCATCATCTTCGATTTCATCTCAAGAAAGGGAGTGTGATGTGATTGTAATTATATTTGTATATAAAGTTGTCATGTGGACGGTTGAACAACATGACTTGTTTCCAGGGCCGCAGACAGACTTGACGGGCCCCAGGGCTACTTACTATTACGGGCCCTCCCCCTCCCCCCATTAAAAAAACAAAGTTTTTTTTAGTATAAAAAGGCTAGTGTGGCCTTCATGCCAACAGTTTTTTACACAGTTTTTGACACAACTTTTAGAGAGAGAGTTACAATAATTTATCGAGGCCAGATCCGGACAGGGGATTTCCGGGAGAATCTGGGGGTATGAATATTTTTTTTTAAATTAGCCACCGAAATCTGCGTTTTTAGCTATCCTGTCGTGAAAAATATCAAACTTGATTTGAGGTTAAAAGGACCGGGCCCCCTGAAGAAAAAAATTTCAAGAAAATGATTTTTTTAATTGAAATTTTAAGAAAAATTTGAGCTTAAAGGGCCCGGGCCCCCTGAGGAAAAAAATTTCAAGAAAATGATTTTTTTAATTGAAATTTTAAGAAAAATTTGAGCTTAAAGGGCCCGGGCCCCTGAGGAAAAAAAATGATTTTTTTTAATTGAAATTTTAACCATGAAAATTATTTTTTATTAGAATTTTAAGGTGGAGGCGCAATGGGCCCGGGCCCCTCGGAGGGCCCGGGCCCCGGGGATATAGCCCCCCCCGCCCCCCCCCCTGTCTGCGGCCCTGCTTGTTTCTAATTTTCTATATAATAAACATACAAGTTTGCTCTCGCCTATATCGCCTCTCTTATTCTAAATATTATAATCGATATTGCAATTACAAAATGAAAAGACCGCAAAGTTTCGAAGCCCAAAAATTACATCCGGATTCATAAACCTCTTCCTCCTCTAGTTACTTCACCGCGTGAAGAAGCTACGACGCTCTTTGTGGTATCAATCAAAAGCCCTGATCGTAATGTTTAGAAAAAAAAAAAACGCTGTATGATTTGATTGTAACGAATTTTTTATAATCCGAATATTTCTAGAAGAGTAAAAGTTCCAAAATATTTGGATTATAAAAAATTTTCTAGTATTAAATCACCAAGTGTTTTAACTAGTTAGAGCCTTGTTTGAAAAGGATGGAATTTCTTCAATCAATGCTCAAATAGACTGTTCCTTAAACAGTCAATATCTCGTTTAAAATAGACATTTGCGAGATATGTTTGTGTTTAAGATTGGGCAAAATTGCACCCCCTGGAGTCGACCCAGAATCTCCACGCTTTCGCGACGGGTGGACTACCCTTATCCTAGGGGGCCGCAGCCGCCAAAGCGTGGAGGTCCTGCTTCGACTCCAGGTGGTGCAATTTGCCCAATCTTAGCACAAGCATATCTCGCAAACTTGTTGATCTCAAATGATGGCTTGGGGAGAGGTGTCCTCAACATATTACTATATTAGACACTAAAAGATCGAAATAAAACTCATTTATTATTGTATTGTGTATTATTAATGCTTTTGGACTTGTACCTTTTGTGTCTCCTTAGATGTGATCCATAGACGCGATCCATAGATCAAATTTTATCTTGGTGCGTCGAGAATAAATTCTGATATTTTAATTGATAAAGGACTTCGGGACCTAAAAAGTTATGGGAACCACTGAATTTAGAGTTGAAGTTTGTGAATACCAAAATTTCAACACATTCATTGCCCCAATACACACACACACTCACAAGTCACCAAAAGTGACGTGAGCGCTTGAAATTTAATGCTTCCATTTGCACAGTTCACTCACAACAATCAGCTGATGCACTGTGGAGGATTTGCGTTACTTTTTGTGCACTTGTAAAAAAGCCAAATCGGAATGCATTTTTTTATCAATAGAATGAGCATTACAACAACAATCCAATGGTACCTCAACGAGCTTTGTAGTTTTCACTAAATCATAAGTTTCCCGACCTTTAGACGTATCCACGTGCTTGTGTTCTTTATGTGTGTTCGTATCCATGACACAGAGACATGAATTTTCGATTTTTTTTTGTTTGGTCTTAATTAATATATGATTATTACTAATATTCAGATTAGATGAATATTTCAAAAAATATTAACATTGGAAGTTATTTTAAAAGCGATTAATAATTATACAAATATTAACTTTAAAAATAATCAAAGTTTCAAAGATAAAACAAACAGATAATTGAAATATTAATTAATAATTTAACTCCATCCTCTCTTTCTGCCCTTTCCAGAAACCTTTGATTAGAATTAGAAGTTTCCTCTTCTCTTTTCATCCATTTCTAAGATAATATTGTATTTTATACAGGGTGAATTATTTATCACGTGAAATATATACTCAGCCAAAAACATCGGAGATGCAAAAAGGGGCGCCTCGCATTATTTTTGTTTAGCGTCGAGGTGAAATCAAAAAATGCGCCTCGCTTTTCTGATTTATATAAAAGCGAGGAAATATTTTCACTTAAATAAAACCCCTACAGAATTTTATTTGTTTCATATATCCTCGCTTTTATATAAATCAGAAAAGCGAGGCGCATTTTTTTGATTTCACCTCGACGCTAGGCAAAAATAATGCGAGGCGCCCCTTTTTGCATCTCCGATGTTTTTGGCTGAGATTTCACTTCTTTTGTGAAATATTACATGAAAATATTATTTATTAATTTTTGTTTATTAAATATTAAGTTATCCCATGAATAGATCTTTTAATATGCATTCCAAACAGTAAAAAATAAATACATCGTTTGGTATCCATTCGAAACGATAAACATAGGATTTCACCAAATTTTATAAAATTTAAGGTTTTTTATTTTTGTTATGTTGGTAGAATGTAAATACATCGTTTGGTATCCATTCGAAACGATAAACATAGGATTTTACCAAATTTTATAAAATTTTAGGTTTTTTATTTTTGTTATGTTGGTAGAATGTAAATACATCGTTTGGTATCCATTCGAAACGATAAACATAGGATTTTACCAAATTTTATAAAATTTTAGGTTTTTTATTTTTGTTATGTTGGTAGAATGTAAATACATCGTTTGGTATCCATTCGAAACGATAAACATAGGATTTTACCAAATTTTATAAAATTTTAGGTTTTTTATTTTTGTTATGTTGGTAGATTGTAAATACTTCGTTTGGTATTCATTCGAAACGATAAACATAGGAATTCCCCAAATTTTATAAAATTTTAGGTTTTTTATTTTTGTTATGTTGGTAGAATGTAAATACATCGTTTGGTATCCATTCGAAGCGATAAACATAGGATTTCACCAAATTTTATAAAATTTTAGGTTTTTTATTTTTGTTATGTTGGTAGATTGTAAATATTTCGTTTGGTATTCATTCGAAACGATAAACATAGGATTTCACCAAATTTTATAAAATTTTAGCTTTTTTATTTTTGTTATGTTGGTAGCACTCCCTCTTATCACGTTAATCTATTTCTATCTGAATGGATCTATCCTAAAAAATTTTTGTTCCATTAGGGATCAAAATTACTAATAATAATATATATGTTCCTAGATGACGTCATCAGGGAGCAAAATAGTTAGAATTGTCTTTTCGCCATGTTAAAGATAGGACAAATTTGAAATTTTGAATACCTCTCAAAAAGTCACTTTTGATCCAAAATGAAATTTTATATCAAAGGTATCGGGTTTTTGATAGTATCTATTTGTATTTTAAATTTCATCCAAATCGGTCCAGCAGGGAAACCTGTAGCTTTGTCTAAAAATTTGAAAATTGAAGAAAAGAATGAAAAAAAAAAGAAAAAGGAAAAATAAGAGACTAACTTTTGACCTTCCGAAATCGGCAAAATCTCAACTTTGAGCCTCTGCCATTCTGTTTGGCACTGGAATTTTTTTTGAATTCGTGCTCAAAATAATCCTTATTTATTCTAGTTTAATATAAAAAAAATTTGGGTCCGATATCTTAAAAACTTTTTGAGATATTCGCCCAGAAAGAGAAAAGTTTCTCAAAAAAATTTTTTCACGTCCCTATCTTTTATTAAGGATTTAAAATCATTCTTGATAATATAGTCTAGGGACGACTCGTCCATCTAAATGCAATGGGCCATTGACATCTATTGCAATATCAACTAAATGGTAGTATTAAGAGTTTCTTTGCTTTCTTTTGCTTTTCACATGCTCGGCGACGAGTCGCTCCCGCGACTCTTGATATATATATATATTTTTTTTTTTAAGTGAGGAGATCAAGGCAGCCAAAAGCAAATAAAGGGAAAAAATATATTCCCTATTTTGTTTTACTTCAGTCAAATGCCGATATTCCGAACTCATCAGTACATGTGCTATGTTTGCCTCGAGCTTAGAGGGGCAAACATAGCACATGCCCTGATGAAGGCCGGAATATCGGCATTTGACTGAAGTAAAACAAAAATAGGGGAAATATATTTTTTCCCTTTATTTATTATATTATTTACTTTATTTATATATTATATTATTTATATTCAGCTGCCTTGATCCCCTCACGACTCATTATACGTTCAGCCCTGAAATTAATAATTTTTTTATACGCTACTAGCCGCGCCGCCCACCTTCGCCGGACTTCGCGTCTAGCCTGACCCTCGCCAGTTGGCTCGGCTCGCCTGTGGCGGACCTTCGCCTTTTCTTATTTATGAAAAGAAAATTATTTTCTTTTTTTTTTTCTTTAAATAAAAACACACTCTCATTCACACACTCATGCATAGTCTTTTCGGTCGGCAACTTAGGCCATTTAAGACTTTGAACGATACTCGCATTTATTATTTGGTATCCAAATATTCCAATCCAGTGCTTGCATAAGGATTTTTTTTACATTCATAGAATACATAAATATGTTGATAATAGAAGTGGCTGTTCAGCAATTAGAATGATGAAGGAAGAGAGGATGTCAGCCAAAAAAGGAGCATAAATACACTGTTAAAAATTTTCGAGCCAGATTCATACACATGTATAGGAAGTCTGTTACACAAACTGTTTATGAATATTCATTTTGGGTATATGAAAAGGTCATATACCAAAAATGAATTTTCACAAACCCAGATATGAAATTTTTCATATTCGGGTATATGAAAAAATTCATTTTCGGGTATGTGAATAAATTCATTTTTGGTATATGAAATTTAAATTACGGGTATATGAATAAATTCATTTTTGGTATATGAAATTTAAATTACGGGTTTATGAGAAATAATATACTTTTTTGTGAAAAATGAAAGTAGGAGAACTTTAATTATAGACCACATATTTGTATTAAATATTTATTAAAAATATATAAATACTGTACAAATATATATATTTTTAATAAATATTTAATACAAATATGTGGACTATAATTAAAAATTCTCCTAATAATAATATTTCAAACCACAAAAGCTTTAATAAACAAAAATTAAAGTCCTTACGAGTTTATACTTTTGAGGGAAAGTGAGTGGTCTAGTGAAATAATAGTTTTTTTTATTTATTTTATTTTTTATTTATTAAAAAAAAATTATATTATATTAAAATATACAATTTTACTAAATAATAAAACAAATTAAAGTATTAAAATAATAAATTTGTATCAAAAAATAAATTTTTATACATTTCCAAGTAAATTAAACACAAATACAAATAATTTTAATAATTTAATACAAAAAATATGTCGATTTTCATCTTCTTTGAGAAGTAATAAAGAGTTACATTTCATTTGCAGTATGATTGGAGTTTATTCCCTGGTTGGAGAATTAACTAACCTCACCTGAAAAATGACAAACAATAATTGATTTGAAATTGAGAAAAAAAATTTCAATGAAAAAATTCAAATTCAATACTTACGATTTTGTTAGTAAAATGTTCCTATTTCAATATATTGATTAAATATTTATATTTCATTTTAAATAATAATACACGTTCAATTATCTATGCGTTAAATCAGCTACTTCAAAAACAGAATTTGGTGCCAACCTGGTGCCAACCTAACCAATTTCTTGTATATTTTAAAATTAATTATTTTGGTGAAATTGTTAATTTTAATTTTAATTTCTATAGCTATTTAGTTGAATTACTTTATAAAAATTATTTAATTAGTATGACTTCATAAATATTTAAATAGTTTAGAGCGCGAATTTCAAACCAGAATTTAATCAATATAGATTTTGGAAATGAATTTTAAAAGAATAATTTCAAGTTTCCTTAAAATAATTATAAAATAATATTAATAAAAATTCCTTGAGGTAGTCGAGTTATTTGAGAAAGTTTAGACCAGTGATTCTCAACTTGTCGCGGTACACTTTTAACGATTTCAAAATTTGGCGGCACACAAAGAAAAAGATAAGTTTAAAAGTTGGTAATTTGTTCATAAACTTTTATATTAATTTTAATTCACATTCTGGGTGTATTAAAATTAAACTACGAAGGTATGTGAAAAAAGAAGGAAAATTCATATTTTTTTTAAAGCGATACTTATTCATATTAGACATGGGTCATTACTCGATTTTGCTGTACCAGGTACCAGCTGTTACAGGTACTTGTTCTGACCCGATATTTTTACCTGATACTTTTGTACCCGAAACAAATTTCACCCAGCAACGCTAACTTTACATTAATTCAAGTCAATAACAACGTGTCTAACATTTTTTCAAATGTTTTCTACCCTATTTATTCTTGTGTTGAGAACAAACTCATAATTATTCATTACTAAAGAGTTTTCCAAAGTGACTGAACTGACATGTCTCCAAATTTAAAATGTCAATTTATATACTGCATTAGAAAAATAATTAACAAATTTCTGTGCCGGCGAACGAAATTTAATTTAATTCTATTCATTATGTATTTCAATTCACAGTTACATATATTTTTATTTTTTTAATTAATGTTTTTATATAAATAAAAAAAAAAAAAATAGTTTCAAAGTAAAAATCAGATAACTTATTTATTAAAAAAAAAATATATTTTTTTCATTTCTGCTCTCTTTCTTAAAGTGAATAAAAGAGAAATAATGTATAAGTAATAATTAGATTTGTATTTAATTATTATAGGGCCTAGTGAGAAAAGTAGAGTAAAAATGTAAAAATGATTCGGAATGACGTTCGAAAAGCGCGCCAGAGCTAGCGAAATTGCCCTGTCAGGAGAGAAGAGACGGGGCGGGGCGTCGCGAGTTGAGGGTCGCAAGAGAGAAGGAATGAGAGAACAGGGAGATACGAAAACTGTATCGGGTAAAGAAAAGACGCTCTAAAGTGAAAAGCAAGTATTTGATCAATGCGCAAGCGCGAGCGAGATATCAGGTTCGAGTGAGAAACGAATACCGAGCAAATAACATAAACTTTTTTTATCTGTTATTTGAGTATCAACAACTCGGGCATACTCGACTGGACCTGAACAGGACGCGTATTCCTTTCTCACTCGTATCTGATATCTCGCGCATGCGCATTGATCAAATACTTGCTTTTCACTTTAGAGCGTCTTTACCCGATACAGTTTTCGTATCTCCTGTTCTCTCATTCTTCTCTCTTGCGACCCTCAACTCGCGACGCCCCGCCCCGTCTCTTCTCTCCTGACAGGGCAATTTCGCTAGCTCTGGCGCGCTTTTCGAACGTCATTCCGAATCATTTTTACATTTTTTACTCTACTTTTCTCACTAGGCCCTATAATAATTAAATACAAATCTAATTATTACTTATACATTATTTCTCTTTATTCACTTTAAGAAAGAGAGCAGAAATGAAAAAAATATATTTTTTTTTAATAAATAAGTTATCTGATTTTTACTTTGGTATTTAAATACCTGATATTTTTTGCTCGTACCCATTATGTGTACCTGTTACTTTTTCCTACCTGATACAAAATATCAGATTGATACAGTATCACCCATGTCTAATTCATATACTTCGCTCCATTAGAATAACAAGGTTCTAACTGCACCAACACTAGTTTTGAGAAAAATGAAGTCAAAGATTGTAATAGCTGTAGTACGTTAAATATAACAGTTTTCGTCCCAAATTTTTTTAAATAAGTTGTTTACATTAAAGTTATTATTTTCCAATGTTTGGATGATAAAAAAACATTATCATTTATTTTAAAAAAATAATAGCATTTTGCAGATAGAACTTTGTTATTCTGTAAATGAGCATTTTCAGAATAACTTAGTTCTAACTGCACATTTGGGGGGCCGCAAAAAACAAAATTTTTTAATTTCTTTCGGCCGAACCTTGTAAAAGTTGCCTTTTGGCTAGAAAATGATAATGGCAAAGTTTTAGCTAAATTGGATAACGTTAACCCGTGCCTCAACGGGGTTAAAATTTTGAAAAAGTGCGATTTTATGTAAAAATTCATAGTTTTTACTTCATAAAATGAAAACCAATTGTCGTAAAAAACTGATTCTTGTCTCATTTCGTAGCAAATTTAATTCTCTTGAAGTTTTATCATAACGATTTTTTCGTTAAAATCTATAGTATTAATGATATTTTGAAAAATAAGTGGAAAATCACAGTACAGACCATTCGATATAACTTTTTTTCGGAAAAATATTCGAAAGGAATGAAAATTTTACAGGTTATTTGGGGGTACCCTAGGATGTCTATCCTAGATTATTAACCTCGAGGGCCCTCAGTGAGGGGGGGGGGGGTGGAGGGTGACAAAGACCCTCAAAAATTTGAGAATTATTTCGATTTTTCGCTTATATCTCGTAAACTAATCTTATTTTGCGAACCATAGCACCATGCAAAGCTGTAGAGCATTAAATTTACTAAAATATGGTACACTAAACAAATTCGTAGACTCAATATTGATCGAGGTACGGCCGGTCAAAGTTAGACGAATTTTCTCAAAATGTAAAATGTCCGAAAAAAACGAATAGTCCTGAGGATATCCACTTTTACCTAGAAAGTATTCCAAAGTAAATTAAATTTTTAACAAGTTATTTGTCTATTCTAAGTCTTAGACTTCGTGACTTTGTCCGAACTTGGAGAGGGGCAGGAGAGGAAAACACCTCAAAGATTTTAAACTTTTTTCAGTTTTTCGCATATATATCGATAACTAACTAATTTAGACAAAATGTTATATTTCAGGAAAATTTATCAAACTTTGACCGGCCGTACCTCGGTCAGTATTGAGTCTACGAATTCGTTTAGTGTACCATATTTTAGTAAATTTAATACACTACAACTTTGTCTTGGACTATGGTAATCAAAATATGCTTAGTTTACGATATATATGCGAAAAACTGAAAAAAAGTTCAAAATGTTCCCGTTCGACCTGAAAATGTTTCTGGCCACAATGCACAATACACCTTCTTGGTTACAGTAAAATATGCCGTAAGATTGTATATGTTTAGTTTTCTTAAATAAAATAGGCTGCTGATATCTGCATGAGGGGTCATGATGACAAGTTAGAACCATGTTAACCCAAAACAAACTTGCTGTTAATGTCAGATAGAACCTTGTTATTCTGGCTAGGTCCCTTATTTTTCAACATATCGCATCCTAAAAGTCAGTTCCCTGCATAGATATACTAAAGAGATATTCATTAATGATGTAAACTCAATTTCGCCAAAAATGTCAGTTAGAACCTTGTTATTCTAATGGAGCG
>JAKCPI010009864.1:0-11109 GCA_023213315.1 Euborellia annulipes
TCGAAATATTTTTCCGGTCTATAATGTGACTTTCTATTTATTTTTCAGAAAGAGCAATATATCGAAGACCGAAATGAAATTTGGTAAATATCTCTAAATCTATACGTTTTAATGAAAAATAGTTATTATAAAACCTCAAAGAAATTATAATTTTGCTATGAAGATGAGCCAGAATAATTTTTTCTACGATACTTGGTTTTTCGTTTTATGAAGTAAAACCTGCGAATTTTTGGATAAAATCGCACTTTTTAAAATTTTAACCCCGATGAGGCACGGGTTAGCGTTACCCAATTTAGCTAAAACTTTGCCATTATCATTTTCTAGCCAAAAGAGGTAACTTTTAGGAGGTTTGGCCGAAAGGAAATTAAAAAATTTTTGTTTTTGCGGCCACCCTAATATACAGTATTAGAGCGGGCGCTGGAGGTAGTTGAGTATGCAAAATTTGAGGACCGAATTCTGACAATGGATTTGGGCTAAGAATAGCTCCCAGAATAAGGATCCGGATCTTGCCGGGCCAATTTTGGGTCCAATTTTTTTTTTACCCCCACCCCCATAGGAAATCAATGGAGTGCATGCTAAGATGATGTGAAGATTTGCAATTATGGTCAAATTCAGTACTTAAAACCTCAAACAAGTGAAAAAACTGTCTTGTCAGCAACTGAGGGGATCCTCTAGAGTCCCCTGAGAAGTACTATCTTGCCACCAGTTGTGGTGGTCCCCTCCTAACCCCTTCATCTCTTTTCTCTCTCTTTGTTATAAATTTAAATATACGGCTTTAACACCATGCCAAATTGTGGGGACCGGCAATTATGTTCATAATCCACTAGCTGGTATCCCAATCAATGAAAAATACTATCTTGCCGCCAACTGCGGTGGTCCTCTCTAACCCCCTTTACCTCTTTTCTCTCTCTTTGTTATAAATTTAAATATACGGCCCTAACATCATGCCAAATTGTGGGGACCGGCAATTATGTTCATAATCCACTAGCTGGTATCCCAACCAATGAAAAATACTATCTTGCCGCCAACCGTGGTGGTCCCCTTAACCCCTTCTCGAAGAGATGAAGGGGTTAGAGGGGACCACCACAACTGGTGGTAAGATAGTACTTCTCAGGGGACTCTAGAGGATCCCCTCAGTTGCTGACAAGACAGTTTTTTCATTGTTTGAGGTTTAAGTACTCGAATTTGACCATAATTGCAAATCTTCACATCATCTTAGCATGCATTCCATTGATTTCCTATGGAAATAAGAGGGGTGGGGGTAAAAAAAAAAAATTGGACCAAAAATTGGCCCGGCAAGATCCGGATCCTTATTCTGGGAGCTATTCTTAGCCCAAATCCATTGTCAGAATTCGGTCCTCAAATTTTGCATACTCAACTACCTCCAGCGCCTGGTCTATATATATAGATTGAAGATTTGAATATTTTAAATTATTTTTAAAAATTATATTTTATCAATTTAAAAATTGAATTATTAAATCTCACAATTATTTTTTTATAATTCGTTATATATATTAAATTTCAACTTTCTTATTTTTGTCGTCATGGATTGTGACGTCATAGCTTGTAGCATCATGGCTTTTTACGTCACCTCGTTACAAAGCGACATGCTGATAGAAGAACCAAAAAATTCGTAGTGATATAATAAAAGTTTCACTTTAAAAAAAAGAAAATATTAAAATAAATCTCATAATTGTGATTCTATAAAAAGTAATTATATTTTTTCCTACTAGATGACTCTGGAGCTATCAATACAAAAAATAAATTTCAAGTGAAAGACCCCATTTATTAAAATTTTATTATCCATTCTCTTGAATGGAGAATAAATAATTGTGACGTCATTTAATTTATAGTTTCTTTCATTTATTCATTTATTCATTTTTTTTTTCACTTTAACTATAAAATATGAAAATAATAAATAGTAAAATTTTATTCTTTTAACAATCAATATACGAGTATAATAAACGTCTTATCTGGATATGTAACCTCATTTAAATCTCACAAACATTAAAAAAATTTAATAAATAAATAATTCCTATTGCAATTTAAACAATGTGTTGGCAAGTGAATTGCAAATTTCCCCTAAAAGGCGGGTGATATGAATTTATAAATTCACTAAAAGAAACCATTATCAATTTTTGGCTAAAATTCAAAAATATCTCGTCAATTATTAACGCAAGCGAGTTAATACCCATATACAAAATTGTTCTATTTGTGATTGCAAACAACTTTTGTTTCAAGAAATTTTCGGTATCTTTCACCCTTTAGGCTGTTTTCTGATTAGTTAACCTCTCCTTTACTCTAATACGTATCAATAAAAATGAAACTGCTAATTAATTAAAAATAAAAATTAATAAAAAATGCCGGGATTTTATTAAAATATTAAAAATTGATAATAAATGCCGAGATTTAATTATACAAAAAATAACTTAATTTTTTTCTTTTAAAAATTCGACAAAAAATTTGATGTGACTGGTAGCACATAACACAATATTCTGAAGTAAGAGAAATTTGTGTGCTGTCACCACAGATTTTTTAAGCAATATGATTTGTCCCCCTAAAAATTCTTGTCTTTTTTCGCATTAATTAAAAATCTGTTATATATTATTATAATCTATGCTTGAATTAAAATTGGAATTAATTAAATCTCACAATTATTATTTTATAATTAATGATATATAGGCTTATAATTTCAATTTTTCAAATAGAGGGCTCGCTGGTGTAGTGAGCTAGGGTGTCAGCTTCTGCAAAGAAGATCCCTGTTCAAACTCCTTGGCGTGCGGGATTTTTCATTAAACAAAAATATTTATTTAATGTAAACAAATCCTCAAGCAAGCCCTGGATTGGAATATAGGATCTCACCACAATAGTCCTCAGGCAACTCTACGAGGAGAGGGAGTTGCTGTGACATCCCGTCCTGTGGAAGGGACGTAAAGAAGGTTCCCTCTCAGTGATGCATTCTTCGAAAGGAGTAGGCTACACGCCGGTGCTGAGGGAGTCCCTCCCCAAACTAGGACATCCTCCATAGCATAGAAGAGGTTGGGTAAAAAGGAGCCGGTTGGAACCAGAAATAAGGATTAGTTCACTAGCTAGAGATGAGAGCAGGAGGAGGAGCTAGAGATAGGAAATGATGTAACTTCACGGGGTGCCGGTAGATGGCTACGGCCAGAGGCCGGTTGGGTTTGAGTGTGTGTCTCCGTACACGTAAGCACCTCGGGTAAATAAACGGGGATCCCGATAGGAATTTCAAATAAAAAAAAAAAAAAAAAAAATAAAAATTTTTCAAATAAGGGATCTAGCCGCAACAGCCTCCTGGCAACTCTACGAGGAGAAGGAGTTGCTGTGACATCCCGTCCTGTGGAAGGGATGTATTCCTCGAAAAGGAGCCTGTGCTGAGGGAGTCCCTCCTCAAACTAGGACATCCTACATTGCATAGAAAAGGCTGGACAATAATAGGTACCAGTAATAAGGATTAGCTCACTAGCTAGAAACGAACGAAGGAGGACTTAGTGATAGGAAATAATGTATCTTCACGGGGTGCCGGTAGATGGCTACGGCCAGAGGCCGGTTAAGTTTGAGGTGTGTGTCTTCGTGCATGAAAGCACCTCGGGGTAAATAAACGGGGATCACGATAGGAATTTCAAATAAAAAATAATTTCAATTTCTCCTTTTACTGGAGCTTACCATATATTTTTTTTTTTTGTCTTTTTCGGATAATATTTCTATTTATATACTATAAAATAACTTTTGATCATTGAAAATGCATTTGTTTTTTTACTTTCTCTTACCTCTATATATATGTAATATATATAGAGAGAAAGTATTGGTTTCATGTCAAAAATTCGATGTCGAGATTTTGATGGATCTTCACGTTTTGAGGTCCCCTGAATCCAAAAAAGTGGTTTTCGCGACATGGTCTGTCTGTGGGTGGGTGGGTGGGTGTGTGGGTGGGTGGGTGTGTGGGTGGGTGTGTGGGTGGGTGTGTGTTCAATTTTAAGCATGAAGGAATTGAGCTATGAGGTTGAAATTTTATATTTAAGTTAAACACCCCCGGGACCGGAAAAATAAGCTTTTAATCAAAATCGACCAAAAAGTACTAGTACTTTACTGATTCACTTTTTCAGTTTTTTTCGATTTTCTCAAAATTTGCTCCAACGATTTTTTTTTAAAATTCAAAAATCAATTATTTTTTAGATGCTCTTTAAAATGTATATTCTCATTTTGCGATTGAAATCTTCTGAAGACCACTTTACTCTTGTACTCCATAGAAAAGATAGGAGAAATGGTTGCCATGGTAACAAAATATAAATATTTTCCCATACTTATAAATTTTACATCTGAATTCAAATGTACCGTACTGTCGGGAACTAAATATATTTCGACACGAAAAATCTGGGTGACAAGCACAGAACACAACTTTCGATTACCGAAGGTAAGAGAAAGTTGTGTGCTGTGCGCCAGTCACACCAGATTTTTATTTTTTAGAAAGAGAAGAGAAGAAAAAAAATAAAGGTATTTTGTCCCGTTGCATTTTGCGGAGCCAAAGAGAATAAAAAAAAACATAAAAAGGAATTCGAATATATCTTTAGCAGAGTCCCCCCTTCTTTCGTTTTTTTTCCTTTTCTTCGTATTTATTCTCATTTTCTAAAAAGAGCAAAACTCAAAGGAATAAAACAAAAAAAAGAAAGAAGGAATTTTAGAGGTAACAAAAAAGAAGAATATTTTATTTATATTTTTTACTTTCTCATACCTCTATATATATGTTAATATATAGAGAGAGAAAGTATTGGTTTCATGTCAAAAATTCGATGTCGAGATTTTGATGGATCTTCACGTTTTGAGGTCCCCTGAATCCAAAAAAGTGGTTTTCGCGACATGGTCTGTCTGTCTGTGTGTCTGTCTGTCTGTGTGTCTGTGAACAAAATATCTCAAGAACGAAAAGAGCTAGGAAGTTGAAATTTTATATTTAAGTTAGGCACCCCCATGGGACGTGACACGAAGCTTTTGAACAAAATCAGCCAAAAAGTACTAGTACTTTACTGATGCACTTTTTCAGTTTTTTTCGATTTTCTCAAAATTTGCTCCAACGATTTTTTTTAAAATTCAAAAATCAATTATTTTTTAGATTCTCTATAAAATGTATATTCTCATTTTGTGATTGAAATCTTCTGAAGACCACTTTACTCTTGTTCTTCATAGGAAAGATAGGAATTTCTCCTATGGTTGCTATGGTAACAAAATATAAATATTTTTTCCATACTTATATATTTTACATCTTGAAAATCGAATGTACCGTACTGTCGGCAACTAAATACATGTCGACACAAAAAATCTGGTGAGACAAGCACAGTACACAACTTTCGATTACCGAAGGTAAGAGAAAGTTGTGTGCTGTGCGCCAGTCACACCAGATTTTTTTTTTTTTTTTGTTTCTAAATAAGAAACGTTCTCATTTATTCAATTAATATTACTGTAAAGCTTTCCCAGAGGAGAGATCAATCAAGAGAGATTGATTGATTATTTTCCCCCACCCAACCGAAACTCAATTAAAGACAATTTTTATAAATAACCTCGGTGACCTCGAGGGATCAGCGTGTTGAACGTCCCCCGGTAGCCATCGGTACTTGTAATTTCATTAATATATATAACTATAATCCCTAAATGGTCGAGGCGACCTAGAGAGCAAATAAAAAAATAAAATTGCATTAAGAGGGTCCAGGAGCGAAGTGGTTACGCATGTTTTTCCCGCTAAGATGGCGTTGTGTGTCATAAAAAGTATGCCCAAAAATTCAAGTAATTCAAAAATTTGCCAAGAGATGTCAGAATGGTAGCTAATAATATTTAATGCATTTGGTTGATTTTCATTGATCTTTTAACAATAAATACTTTATAAATGTTATTATATATTATGTATCTTTTATAAAAGCATAAAAATATATAAATATAGGCCAGATATAGGCTAGACTATATCGTCTGTTAGACTAGCCTGCCATCTATTGCAAGAATGCTGAACTAATTTGACAGTTGATTTTTAAATAAATCATCTAAGCTTATTTCAAAGATTTCTTAATTAATATGTGATTAATAATAACAATAAATTCATTTTTAAATTTTAAAAAAATTAAAGATTATTGGGACAGATTGTTTTTTTGTATTTGCTTGATAACAAAATAAATTAATTACGATAATTTTTTAATAAGTCATTAAAACAATTATAGCTCGATGTCCCAATAATCTCTTATGAATTTAATTCATTTAAAAAAACCCGCATTGAAAAATTCCTTATAATAGTCTAGATTTTTTTATAAGTACTTTTAGACGTCGCTCCTGAACCCCCTTAAAACCCTCAAAAAAATTTCATGGTTCTAGCAATTATAATTTCTGAGATAATTTAGACATAGACCGCACATAGCTGGAATTTTCGTAACGAAATCTTTTCGTGACCGGCGGGCCTAGCATATAGGAGGAACAACAGCCACCAAAAGATCAATGAATTTAAGCAACGCTCAGGATAGGTGGCCCCCGAAAAACAAGACTGCTGAACGCCCGCCGGAAGCGGATTCGAAAGATGCTCTAAAAATAAAAGACTTGGCTTTTATTATTTCAGAGATATTTTTGGTACAGAAAGAAGTTGAAGAGTGTATTGACAATTATAGAAAATAATTAAATCTCTCAAATAAAAAATAATAAATATTTTTAATTAAATTTCCTATAATCTTCACATGCAGGTAGCGCGGCTAGTTTGCGTTATAAATTCTTTGTTTTCCTTTCTACTTCATACTTAGATAAACCAAAGTGTTTTTTTTTTTTTAATAATATATTAATTATTTAATAAATGAAACAAACAAAAGTGTGTGAGTAAAAGTGCGAGACAGCACACAATACGGGGCTTTGTTTATGATGAATTCGCATTTTGTACTCTTTTCATTCATTAAAAAAGAAGAAATAAAACAAAAACAAATAAATACAACAACAAAATCTTAAAAAAAAACAACAAAGAGCACATAGTTATTTAAATATTTCTAGTGTATCTAGGGACACGAAAAAAGTATCGATACTTTTGTTTCGATACTAGTACTTTTTTTACTCGATACTTTACTCATATGAGTACTTGATTGCCGGTATCGAATGAAAAGTACTCATTCAAATATAATTTTACTTTCTCTTACCTATGTATATATGTAATATATATAGAGAGAGAAAGTATTGGATTCATGTCAAAAATTCGATGTCGAGATTTTGATGGATCTTCACGTTTTGAGGTCCCCTGAATCAAAAAAAGTGGTTTTCGCGACATGGTCTGTCTGTCTGTGTGTCTGGGGGTGTGGGGGGGGGGGGGGGGGGGGGGGGGGGGGGGGGGGGGGGGGGGGGGGGGGGGGGGGGGGGGGGGGGGGGTGTGTGTGTGTGTGTGTGGGTGTCTGTGTGTCTGTGAACAAAATATCTCAAGAACGAAAAGAGCTAGGAAGTTGAAATTTTATATTTAAGTTAGGCACCCCCCATGGGACGTGACACGAAACTTTTGAACAAAATCGACCAAAAAGTACTAGCACTTTACTGATTCACTTTTTCAGTTTTTTTCGATTTTCTCAAAATTTGCTCCAACGATTTTTTTTTATAATTCAAAAATCAATTATTTTTTAGATTCTCTATAAAATGTATATTCTCATTTTGTGATTGAAATCTTCTGAAGACCACTTTACTCTTGTACTCCATAGAAAAGATAGGAGAAATGGTTGCCATGGTATCAAAATATAAATATTTTCCCATACTTATAAATTTTGCATCTTGAATTCAATTGTACCCTACTGTCGGAAACTAAATACATGTCGACACAAAAAATCTGGTGTGACAAGCACAGTACACAACTTTCGATTACCGAAGGTAAGAGAAAGTTGTGTGCTGTGCGCCAGTCACACCAGATTTTGTTTTTTAGGTCCTTTTTGTCATCCTAGGCCTAGACTTTAAACAATACACAAATTTAGACTGTACTGTGTTTAGGGCGTACCCAGCGAGGGGCAGCTGCCCCCTCCCCCCTAGAAGCAAGAAAAAAAAAATTAAATGCTTATAAAGTGATGAAATGAAACAAAATTAGGTAGGGCGATAGCGACGGGACTCGTTAGGACTCGAGGGTTTTTATGCCTTTAATTCGAAGGCTTTTCCCCTAAATATATATATGAAAAAGCTATGTCACAATCTGGACAGCCATGATCTGCCCCCCCTCCCTGGATGACCATGATCTGCCCCCCTCTAGATTTGATCCTGGGTACGCCCTTGTACTAGCCGCTCAACCCGCCTGCGCAATTTTTCAGTCAACTCGTTTCAGGCAATTGATAATTAAAATACATACAGTTTCAGTAGTTTATTAAAAAATATCTTTCTTTTATCCCTTAAAAAATATAATGGTGGAGTGTCCATCTGTCAGTCTGTCTTTATCCAATCCTAGTCCGATCTCCAGAGTTTTCCATAATACTCATTTAATTACCAAATGGTATAAATAATAATGCCTAGACTATATATTAATTTAATAACAAGTATTTCTTTTTTGGAGTTCAGGCTTTTATAGTTATCATTATTAATAAAAAGAATTTGATTTTCAGATTAATTGTGGATTATTTGTAAAAATTACGTTTCGGCCACTCATGTGACCTTTTTCAGGTTTACAATTCAGATAAGGTTACAAAGGTTGTTAATTAGTTGAGAAAACATTCAAATGAGATTGTAACAGATGTAACAACCTTTGTAATCTTGACTGAATTGAACCTGAAGAAGGCCACAAAATGATTTGCCAAAACGATGTAAGTTTTATAAATAAACCACGCTTAAACAGAGAATCAATTTCTTTTATTAAATGTTATTTCGTTTAAAGTATAAAAGGGTTGAAGATGCTGAAAATATTTTCAATTTTTAGAAATACTCGATACTTTCCTTTCGATACGATACCAAGTACAAGTATCGATACTTTTTTTCGATACCACATCCCTAAGTCTATCCATGAAATTTTATCGAATTATTTATAGTGCTGCCCAACTTTAGCGGATCTCGCCCCTGACTCCTTGCTGAGCAAAGAAAAAAAAATAACAAATTTTAATTATATAACAATTTTTATTATTTTTCATTTGAGTGATTTAATTATTTTAATTAATTAGCTTTAATTTTTCATAAGGCAAGATCTCAATGTTTTCCAATGGGCAAATTCCTGAATTTTTGAGCCTCCCCTTTTGAGTATTTTTCCCTGGACTCTCCATAATCGTCTTCTACAAGACTGCAAAAATTATTTTCAAAATTACGGGAATTGGTCAAACAGAGCGTGACAGACGGACAGTCCGATATTGTATAGTCCCCATATTGAAATTTGGTTTACAATGATTTTTGATAAACTTTATTAGGTGAAAGTACTACTCCAAGTGACGTATTTACTCCAAAGTTGATAGAAATCTACAATTTTAGTGTAAGGAGCATATACCAAATTTCATCTATCTAGCTGCTTTGGTTTTTAAGCAATCGTGTTTACAGGGGGACACACACACAGACGTAATGCCCAAAATGGAATTTTGGGACTTATAGGGAGGTCTTAAACGTGGAGAAACAAAACTTTGAAGTCGAACTTTTTACGATTACAATACTTTCACTTTATATTTATACGAGAAAAGTAAAATCATATTTTTACTTACGAATATGCACTATTTCAATGCAATATGAATTGATTAAAATGGAAAATAAAAAAGAAATGAAGAAAAAAAGAACTCAACTCAACTCACAGCATAGTTTTTCGGTGGCAGGTGCATCCACCCAAATCCTCTGGGTGCTGGAACTACAAATGGAGATCTTTTCAGCACTGAGGCGAAAGCCATGGCTTGCTCAGAGGTTCCTCGTCACTATCCGACCACTGGCTCAGCAGGACTCTGCAAGCAACAAGAGAGAAAATTTTATTTTAAATAGCCTTAAATAAATATTTAACTCCTTAAAGATATGATAATACTACTTGCCATTCTCAATGACCTTGAATAATGATATTTGCATAATATTTTATTTTCAATAAAATTTAAAATAATTTTTTTAAATTTTATTTACTTTAATCCTTACTAGAAGCATCATCCGCCTTGGATGGGTCTTCAATAAACGTGGTCATAAAATCAGATTATTTAATCAATATACATGAATTTTAAGATATGTTAGCGAGGTGAATAGCTGCATCAATATGTAGAAGAATAAATAAAAGGCCAAGAGGCAATGTTTCTTCATTTATTATAGAACCCATAGCGACGTTTCGGTCGACTCTGCGACCATCTTCATGGCTAGGGTTGATCTACTATAATAAAGAAATAAACATAGCTCCTTGGCCTTTTATTTTTTCTACTATATATTTTAAGAATTGATCAAAAGCCTCTGGTCGGATTCGGATCATCAGCGCAGCTTATAATTTAACTGATTAAATGTGAGACCTATCTTTGAGAATGGGCATAACGTCCACTCAGAATCGAGCCTTCGGGATCTCTGGGAGATTGAGGATCCAGTGGCCTAATGCAATTAAAACCCGGTGTCTCAAATAGGCTAGACTGGGATCGATTCTCGAGCAAATATAAAGCTCATTTTTTGAATTAGGGTAAATTCGACGATTTTATATATGAAGGAACCAAAGCGCTATTAACCTAAATTTCTTTTACCAACAAGACGGCGCTATTATCTCAATTTCGATCATGATGGCGTTTGGTTCATTCATGCATAACATCATCCAATTGTAAATTAATTTTAAATAGAAGAATTTCGATTATTAGGATTAGGATAAATATAAAGCCAGGCAAGTGATAAGAAGTTCCTCTATTTGATTATCGTCGACGTTTCGGGATCACTTCGATCCCATTTTCAGGACAATAAACTGTTATTGTTGCTTCGTTGTAACGTCGACGATAATCAAATAGAGTTTCTTTATCACTTGCTGGCTGCCATACATCTTCCTAATCCTAGTATATTAATTTTGTTGTTTAGGACGAAAATCAACTAGTGATCCTTGGAACAAGAACCTCTGGGCCAGAAGAGAGATATTTCTTTGACTTCTCATTCATTTTTTACAAATTTTATAGAAACATATTTTTTGTAAATTTGCATTCA
>JAKCPI010009865.1:0-10716 GCA_023213315.1 Euborellia annulipes
TATACGCCTAATTAGATATGCAAAAAAAGTTTAAAATATGCAAATTTTTTGGTGTGTATAGCTTCGTGAGGCTTCCCTGATTCCAAATCAGTTTTCAGAATTTTTCTAGCTCATCTCTAAGTCGGGGTCCCCACTCTCCCTGGGGGAGTCAGAGTCCTCACTTTATACGCCTTACAAACAGGGGGGTGTGTGTGTGTGTGTGTGTGTGTGTGTGTGTGTGTGTGTGTGTGTGTGTGTGTGTGTGTGTGTGTGTGTGTGTGTGTGTGTGTGTGTGTGTGTGTGTGTGTGTGTGTGTGTGTGTGTGTGTGTGTGTGTGTGTGTGTGTGTGTGTGTGTGTGTGTGTGTGTGTGTGTGTGTGTGTGTGTGTGTGTGTGTGTGTGTGTGTGTGTGTGTGTGTGTGTGTGTGTGTGTGTGTGTGTGTGTGTGTGTGTGTGTGTGTGTGTGTGTGTGTGTGTGTGTGTGTGTGTGTGTGTGTGTGTGTGTGTGTGTGTGTGTGTGTGTGTGTGTGTGTGTGTGTGTGTGTGTGTGTGTGTGTGTGTGTCTGTGTTCAATTTTAAGGATGAAGGAATTGAGCTACGAGGTTGAAATTTTATATTTAAGTTAAACACCCCCGGGACCGGAAAAATAAGCTTTTAATCAAAATCGGCCAAAGAGTACTAGTACTTTACTGATGTACTTTCTCAGTTTTTTTCGATTTTCTCAAAATTTGCTCCAACTCCAATTCTTCATTATTATTTGCTCCAACGATTTTTTTTTAATTCAAAAATCAATTATTTTTTAGATGCTCTTTAAAATGTATATTCTCATTTTGCAATTGAAATCTTCTGAAGACCACTTTACTCTTGAATATAGGAGAAATGGTTGCCATGGTAACAAAATATATTTTCCCATAGGGCCTACTTATAAATTTTACATCTGAATTCAAATGTTCCTTACTGCCGGGAACTAAATATATGTCGACACAAAAAATCTGGTGTGACAAGCACAGAACACAACTTTCGATTACCGAAGGTAAGAGAAAGTTGTGGGCTGTGCGCCAGTCACACCAGATTTTTTTGAATTCGGGAGGTCTCAAAACGTGTATTTCCATAGGTTCCCATGGAATGAAATTCCAAACAAACAAGCAAAATTTTCTTTAATTATCTATCTATCACCTTTGATGAAAACCGCGTAATATTTTTTTTTATTTTTTTTCTTCTTTATATAATCAAATGACAGAATCAATGTGATAAATAAAATATCATCAATCGATAGATGATGATGTAATAGCAAAAGAAGATGCTCAAATGTCCTCAATTTGTAGTTACATCTGGTTGACTAAACACTTCCTAATACGCTCCCTTCCAAAAAAATTTTATTTTCTTACGACATCCAGGGGCGCCGGAACGAATTTGAATCAGGGGGGGGGGGGCAAAAAAATTTTTTTTAGAAAATTAAAATAATTTAATATGTTAAAATAGTATAAAACAAAAACAAATCTACTATAAAGCTTTAAAAATTTTAAATAAAATCACAATTTTAATAAAATTAAAATTTTAAAAAATTTGCTAGTGATTTTATCAAAAATATTTTTAGGCTATATTTATACTATTTGAAGGAAATAAATATTTTTAATTTTCTTCTTTTAAGGTTGTTCGGACATTTAAGCGCTTTATTAGATTAGAAGTTAATTTTTAATATGTTATTAATCACTATCACATACGTATAAAATAAAATTTTGAAGCAGATCTGACCAAGGGTTATCGTGTAATTAATTTTTAAAAAATTGAAATTTAACATGTAGCCTATGGGGAATAACGACGAAATTCACACATATCGAATTATATAGCCACCTCTGCAATAGATACAAAAACAAAAAAACTTACATTTTTATCAATTCACTTCCGAGGAATACGTTAAAAATAAAATCAAATGTTTCTGACGGGGGCTTTTAAAGATATTTTAACAAGAAAGTCAAAAAATTCTCCAAAATGACAGTCGCCAATATTTAAAAAAGTGAGACTCAGACCAGTCTGGCAACGTCGCATAAAATAATTCTCTTTCTCTATGTCAGTTACATTTTTTTTTTCAATTTTACGATATTTTTTCTCGCAAATCGTCCATTGTGTTTAAACTGATTTGCATTAAACATTGTAATATATTAAATAAAATAAAATTTAAGGCTTTTAAGATTTAAAATAGATAGTTGATGAATGCAATGTTGCCAGTTCTATATTACGTGAAAAACTGCTCAAGTCAAAAGTCATTCATTTATTATTTTTGGTAATTAAATTATTAACTTAATACAGTTATAAACTCTGATAGGTCACGACTAAATTATAATAAGGAATTTTGGCATTCAAATTTTTAATTTTATTTTTAAAAAAATTTAGATTCTATTATGACTTACGATGTACTATCCGAACAACCTTAATTCAATATAAAATGTTTTTAGAAATCAGAAATACAATAGGGTCTATATAAAATATTTTGGGGAAAAAAATGAATTTCTTGCTCCTTTAATTTTTTCAATTTAAAAGATTTTATTTTTCAAAAGTAAAAATGTATCATTTTTAAAAACAAATGAAATAAAATAAGAAATATTGCCCCCTCTGACCCCTCCTAGAGGATGCCGGGGGAGGGACAATGTACCCTTGCCCCCCCCCCCCTCCACAGTTCCGGCGCCTATGACGACATCCACTTGTCCGTTTCTTCATTATTCCCGATTTAAAGCTAGAGCAAATTTTATTTCATCAAATTGTTATGTTTATTTTTATAATGACCTTAAAATTAAAGATTTCACAAAAATCCTTTTTTTCTTTGTTAAATAAATGAAATAATAAATAAATATTTAATAAATAAATAATAACCAAAAAAAGAAAGAATAGTATTAATACAATAAAAAAAAAAAAAAATATTTAGAAAGGAAATTTGTGTTGAAAAAAAAAATTTCTTTTTTTTCATCTGAAGGTTAAGTTAACCTTTTATTTATTAATAAATATATAACAAAGAAATGTTTTTTTTAATTTTTCTTCATCTTCTATAAATATGTGGATTGTCCGGCTCTCTGTTTGACATACTGCCCTTTGAAATTCCGAAATGGAATTTTATATAAAATTTGAATGACTTTTGACTTGAGCAGTTTTTCACGTAATATAGATCTGGCAACATTGCATTTATCAGCTGTTTATTTTAAATCTTAAAAGCCTTAAATTTTATTTTATTTAATATATTACAATGTTTAATGCAAATCATTTTAAACACAATGGACGATTTGCGAGAAAAAATATCTTAAAATTGAAAAAATATAACCGACAGCGAGAAAAGGGTATTATTTTATGCGACGTTGCCGGACTCGTCTGAGTCTCATTTTTAAATATTGTCGACTGTCATTTAGGAGAATTTTTTTGACTTTCTTGTTAAAATATCTTTAAAAAAATCTGCAGAAACTTTTGATTTTATGTTTAACGTATTCCTCGGAAGTGAATTGATAAAAGTATAAGTTTTTTGTTTTTTTTTGTATCTATTGCAGACGTGGCTATATAATTCGATTTGTGTGCGTTTCGTCGATATTCCCCCATAGACGACATGTTAAATTTCAATTTTTTAAAAATTAATTACACGATAACCCTGCGTCAGATCTGCTTCAAAATTTTATTTTATACGTATTTGATAGTGATTAATAACATATTAAAAAAATAGCTTTTAATCTAACAAAGTGCTTTAATGTCCGAACGACCTTAATAAAAATAAAACAAATTTTTGCTTAACATGAAGATGTAAAATCAAAATTACAATTAAAATTAAATGACGTCACGAAAAAAACAGTGAGTGAATGAATAGAGAGGCGTAGTCGGAAGCAATATTAGATTCCGAAGGGCGTACTAATAACAAAAGTAGGTCAGGGGGCCGAGTGAGAGAGACAGAGAGAGAGAGAGACAACTTAAAAATGACGACGACGACGACGACGTACGTCCTCCTCTTGCAAGGACGGTCACTCACAGGCCTCGGGGCATCGCCGAGTGTGACGTCACCAAGAGATAGAAAAAAAAAATATCATCTCTCTTTTCTTTTTTTTTTTGTTTCTTTTCTACATCAGGGTCAGTCATTTTTTTACTTTCTCTTGAAAGAAAGTTGTGTGCTGCGATATGTGTGCTCACTTTTGTTATTTAAAAAAAAAAAAACAAGTATGGCCCATTTTTGTTTAAAAAAAAAAAAAAAAGAAAAAGATACAAGATGTAATTTTAAGATAAAAAAAAACAAAGAATATAATAATAATAAAATATAAACAATTTCATAATAAAATTTACTTGAGTTTGTTTGTTTGGTTTCGAATTACAAAAAGATATGTGCGTGTATTTATGTTTGTGCTTGAAAGTCAAGTTTGAATTTATAAGGGAGAAAAAATCTGGTGTGACTGGTCGCACAGCACACAACTTTCTCTTACCTTCGTTAATCAAAAGTTGTGATCTTTGCTTGTCACACCAGATTTTTTGTGTCGTCATATATTTAGTTCCCAACAGTACGGTACATTCGAATTTCAAGATGTAAAATTTATAAGTATTTATATTTTGTTACCATGGCAAGTATTTCTAAGTAAAGTGGTCTTCAGAAGATTTCAACGGCAAAATGAGAATATACATTTTAAAGAGCATCTAAAAAATAATTGATTTTTGAATTTTAATCAAAATCGATAGAGTAAATTTTGAGAAAATCGAAAAAAACTGAAAAAGTACATCAGTAGTAATTTTTGGCCGATTTTGTTTAAAAACTTCGTTTCACGTCCCATGGGGGTTTAGAAGGCAGACACACTACCAACTACACCAAGCTCGAAGGCACTTATTATAATTATTGGCATTAAGGGGGTTCAGATGGCTTAAATAAAAATGCCTGGACCCTAATATATATAAATTCATAAATAACGGTTATCGGAAATGTCTTATATGACCTAAGCTGCCGAAAAGACAGTGTGAATGTGTGTGTGAGTGTGAGTGTGAATGAGAAAAAAAGTGTGAATGTTTTAAAAAAAAAAAAAAAAAAAGAAAAAAAACTACACTATTATAAGGAATTTTTCCAAGCGTTTTTTTTTTTAAATGAATTAAATTCATAAGAGATTATTGGGACATCGAGCTATAATTTGTTTAATGACTTATTAAAAAATTATCGTAATTAATTTCTTTGTTATCAAGCAAATACAAAAAAACAATCTGTCCCAATAATCTTTAATTTTTTTAAATTTAAAAATGAATTTATTGTTATTATTAATCACATATTAATTAAGAAATTTTTAAAATAAGCTTAGATGATTTATTTAAAAACCAACTGTCAAATAGTTCAGCATTCTTGCAATAGATGGCAGGCTAGTCTAACAGACGATCCCGTGTATATTTGGCCTATATTTATATATTTATATGCTTTTATAAAAGATATTACAAATGTGGATTTTATAGCTGGATAATCGTTGATAGGTAAATAAAAGAAGAGCAGCTAAAATTATTTCGTTTATTGACCCACTAGGCTGACGTTTCGGTCTTGGTCAAGACCATCTTCAGAGCTATAACAACATGAAGTATATTTTTTTTAAAAATATTATTTGTGAAATTTTACAATTTACAACATTATATAACTTGGCATAATACAGAGATATTATAATTACCTTGCGGGTTGTCAATATAGGCATACAAACACTAACACAATCATATATTCTATGAACATTCGGTTAGAGATATTTAGAAAATTAATATGTAGAATGATTGAATTATAATTTAAAAAATACATATAAAAGATACATAATATATAATAACATTTATAAAGTATTTATTGTTAAAAGATCAATGAAAATCAACCAAATGCATTAAATATTATTAGCTCCCATTCTGACATCTCTTGGCAAATTTTTGAATTACTTGATTTTTCGGGCATACTTTTTATGACACACAACGCCATCTTATCGGGAAAAACATGCGTAACCACTTCGCTCCCGTTCCCCCTTAAATTTTCAAGATAGAACTCAATGTTTTCCAATGGGAAAGTTTTTGAGCCTTATAATTAACTCCATTTTTTTCTCAATTTCATTTTTTTTTTTTTTAAATTAATTTTGGTTATTATTATTATATAAACCTAATGATTTTGTTTTTTTAAATGAAATCTCTTTAAGAATAATAAAATAGCCAATTGTGATGACGAAATTTCTTATTATTCGATCAAAAATTGTTCCTGAATTTCTTAATAAAGAGAGAGAGAGAAATTATTGGATTTAGATATTTGTGGTGAAGAAAGAAAGAAAAAAAAAACTTCACCATTCTATATAATTATAAACATTCTTCTGTCTCTATCTAATCGAATTGTATCACATGGCAGGTGTGTGAACGAAATTAAAATCCCTTAGGAAGAATAAAATGAGCAAGCAGCTAATTATATTTCATTTTATTAAAAAACCAGGGCCGACGTTTCGGTCACGTATGGGACCATCTTCAGGGCTACAAATGAAGAAAAGAACATTTAACAGATAGACACAATCCATTACATAAAATTTTTTTTTTTTCTTTTCTTTTTCTTTTTGTTATTATGTTTATAATTACCCAGGTTAATGTCTGAAAATACATATAATCCTCGCCAAGTTATATTGGGCATACACAATTGCATGTAGCTTAATCATGACAATGCCTCAAATTATGTAGTTACAATACTATGGACAGAGAGTGAATGACATTCTATTAAAAGGAAGAGAAATTTAATAAAAAAATGTCATTCACTCTCTGTCCATAGTATTGTAACTACATAATTTGAGGCATTGTCATGATTAAGCTACATGCAATTGTGTATGCCCAATATAACTTGGCGAGGATTATATGTATTTTCAGACATTAACCTGGGTAATTATAAACATAATAACAAAAAATCTGGTGTGACTGGCGCACAGCACACAACTTTCTCTTACCTTCGGTAATCGAAAGTTGTGTTCTGTGCTTGTCACACCAGATTTTTTGTGTCGACATGTATTTAGTTTCCGACAGTAGGGTACAATTGAATTCAAGATGTAAAATTTATAAGTATGGGAAAATATTTATATTTTGATACCATGGCAACCATTTCTCCTATCTTTTCTATGGAGTACAAGAGTAAAGTGGTCTTCAGAAGATTTCAATCACAAAATGAGAATATACATTTTATAGAGAATCTAAAAAATAATTGATTTTTGAATTTTAAAAAAAATCGTTGGAGCAAATTTTGAGAAAATCGAAAAAAACTGAAAAAGTGAATCAGTAAAGTACTAGTACTTTTTGGTCGATTTTGTTCAAAAGCTTCGTGTCACGTCCCATGGGGTGCCTAACTTAAATATACAATTTCAGCCTCCTAGCTCAATTCCTTCATGCTTAAAATTGAACACACACACACAGACAGACACACAGACAGACAGACCATGTCGCGAAAACCACTTTTTTGGATTCAGGGGACCTCAAAACGTGAAGATCCATCAAAATCTCGACATCGAATTTTTGACATGAATCCAATACTTTCTCTCTATATATATATAGAGATTACATATATACATAGGTAAGAGAAAGTAAAAAGAAAAAGAAAAAAAAAAAATTTTATGTAATGGATTGTGTCTATCTGTTAAATGTTCTTTTCTTCATTTGTAGCCCTGAAGATGGTCCCATACGTGACCGAAACGTCGGCCCTGGTTTTTTAATAAAATGAAATATAATTAGCTGCTTGCTCATTTTATTCTTCCTATTTGATTATCAACACTCAGCTATATACCACCTTCAAATAAAGTCCCTTGTTTTAATTGTGGCGGTCCCTCCCCTCACGGTTGAGATAATCATTTTTTTTGATGATTCAGACGAGGATTATTCATTTTTTTGTTTTTTACTTTCTCTTACCTCTATATATATGTTAATATATTAGAGAGAAAGTATTGGATTCATGTCAAAAATTCGATGTCGAGATTTTGATGGATCTTCACGTTTTGAGGTCCCCTGAATCCAAAAAGTGGTTTTCACGACATGGTCTGTCTGTGTGTGTGTGAACAAAATATCTCAAGAACGAAAAGAGTTAGGAGGTTGAAATTTTATATTTAAGTTAGGCACCCCCATGGGACCTGACACGAAGCTTTTGAACAAAATCGACCAAAGAGTACCAGTACTTTACTGATGCACTTTTTCAGTTTTTTTCGATTTTCTCAAAATTCGCTTTAACAATTTTGTTTAAAATTCAAAAATCAATTATTTTTTAGATGCTCTAAAATGTATATTCTCATTTTGCCATTGAAATCTTCTGAAGACCACTTTACTCTTGTACTACATAGGAAAGATAGGAGAAATGGCTGCTACTGTACCAAAAAATATTAATAGATTTTACATCTTGAATTCTAATATATCGGCGGAAACTAAATATATCACGACACAAAACATCTAGTGTGACAAGCACGGTGCACGACTTTCTCTTACTGAAGGGTAAGAGAAAGTTGTGTGCTGTGCGTCAGTCACACCAGATGTTTTTTTTTTGATGTCTTATTAAATTCCAAAATGAAAAAGGATATCCTTTTATTGAGATGAATAAATTATTTTAATAATATTTGAATAGACTTTCGATTGCATCAAAGATTGTTTATTATTCAAATAACAATAACAATAATAATAGAAATATCTTTTGATAGCGACGTATGTCTTCTTAAGATGTAGGTCACCTTGATTTTTCTTTTTCTCTCGAAAAATTATATTAATTCTTTTTTATTATTATTATAGACATGTGTAAGTATAACTATCATAAGATAATATCTTTTATTCGCCTCGTATTAGTATGGAACTAGCAACGCCACCCACTTGAGGGGGGCTTTCTCTACCAGCTGGCTCGGGCTCTTCTTTTTCATTTACTCGTACGTATCTGGCTCATTAGATGTCGTTAAGGGGGAGTAGGAGTATTTAAAAAAAAACTAGACAATTATAAGGAATTTTTCAATGCGGTTTATTTTTAATGAATTAAATTCATAAGAGATTATTGGGACATCGAGCTATAATTTTTTTAATGACATTAAAAAATTATCGTAATTAATTTTTTTGTTATCAAGCAAATACAAAAAAAACAATCTGTCCCAATAATCTTTAATTTTTTTAAATTTAAAAATGAATTTATTGTTATTATTAATCACATATTAATTAAGAAATTTTTAAAATAAGCTTAGATGATTTATTTAAAAATCAACTGTCAAATTAGTTCAGCATTCTTGCAATAGATGGCAGGCTAGTCTAACAGACGATATAGTATTAGCCTATATTTATATATTTTTATAAAAGATACATAATATATAATAACATTTATAAAGTATTTATTGTTAAAAGATCAATGAAAATCAACCAAATGCATTAAATACTATTAGCTACCATTCTGACATCTCTTGGCAAATTTTTGAATTACTTGATATTTGGGCATACTTTTTATGACACACAACGCCATCTTAGCGGGAAAAACATGCGAACACCTTAAGAAGCTTAAAAAAAAATATATCGTATGAAGGAACAAATATTGTAGAAAGTGAATTGTGTAAATAACAACAGACAGCAACAACAACAACAACAATAGATGGGAAAAAAAGAAATAAGCTAGATGGCCTTAAAATGGTGTTCTATTATGAGAAGCGAAATTTTAATTTTATTAACAAGCAATAAGATTGCATAGCCTTGAAAGGAAAGGAAAGAATTCCTCTGATGACGTCATTATAAAAATTATTTCTGAAAATGAAATGTTTTAACAAATTTCGTGGAATGGATGCTTTTAATTTAAATACACACTATCCGCGACACCCTCATCCTGGATTTTAAAAAAGTACCCAAAAGTCGAAAATTTCCCCCCAGTAATATATATCATATATAACAGCATAAAAATATACAACTTAAGGGGGCTGGGGAGCGAAGTGGTTACGCATGTTTAAGATGGCGTTGTGTGTCATAAAAAGTATGCCCAAAAAATCAAGTAATTCAAAAATTTGCCAAGAGATGTCAGAATGGTAGCTAATAATATTTAATGCATTTGGTTGATTTCCATTGATCTTTTAACAATAAATACTTTATAAATGTTATTATATATTATGTATCTTTTATAAAAGCATAAAAATATATAAATATAGGCCAAAAGGGGATAAGCTGTTAGACTAGCCTGCCATCTATTGCAAGAATGCTGAACTAATTTGACATTTGATTTTTAAATAAATCATCTAAGCTTATTTTAAAAATTTCTTAATTAATATGTGATTAATAATAACAATAAATTCATTTTTAAATTTAAAAAAAAAAATTAAAGATTATTGGGACAGACATCAACAACAACAAAGGCAAAGTCCATTTTGGTTGTCTCTCTGAAGGTTGAATTACATTATAGTCATACGATACAGACAGAATACAGTATAATTATTATTATTTGTTATTATCGTCCAGACAAGACAAGACAGACAGAGATATTTATAATTTTTACTTTTAAGCCAAGCAAATACATACACAAGTGAAAGAAAAAGAGTGAATGCGTGACCAAATGGTTGTCACGCATGACTACAAAGTCACGCCTTGACCTAAACGATGCGCTCCACTGAGTATCCCTTTAACCCCTTCCCCTCCCCCCTCATCATTCCTTAAAAAATAATAGAGGAGGATAAGAATGGAACTAATACAATTGAAATCTCCTTAGGGCCGGTTTTTTCATGTTTGGGTAGTTAGTGAAGTCTCTGTTAAATTGCTT
>JAKCPI010009867.1:0-19862 GCA_023213315.1 Euborellia annulipes
GTATTATTTTATAAAATGGGGGGGGGGGGGGAGGCGTCATAAGATTAATTATTTTTAAGGGAGGCGTGGTAACATAAAGTTTGGAAACCACTGCTCTATAGGGAGGGATCATCATCCCTTATTTAAATTTATTTTTACCAAATTGACAATCTCTCTCATAAAATTCATATATGCACTGAGGATGGCCCCTATATAGGAGCCGAAATATTTGCAAATAAATTGAAGTAGTGAGAGAGAAAACGAAAGCTGGTTTTTATTCTCCTTATCGTCCTCATTCTTCAGAAGGTCTACAGGGCTAATGGAGCCAAACGGCTCTGACCCATAATGAAAAAATCTTATCTTTTCTTATCTTAGAGAGGTGTAAAGTTAAAAAACATGAACATTTGGTTCCAAGGGATGTGGGGGAGGATTTTGTTCCTTAAAAGAAAATTTTTCTTTAAGAAATGTATAAGAAGAGGGGAGAGGGGGTTCAATATTTTAACTGGAATGGATATGAAGTTCGGCAAATACGGTATATGATATCATAATGAGCTTTTCTAAAATAATTTTTCTCTCTTCTCTATGTATTACTGGCTGCCTCCACATTGTTTTTAATAATTTTTTGTTTTAATTTTGGTGTGACTGGCCGCTGATCGAAAGTTGTGTTCTGTGCTTGTCACACCAGATTTTTTGTGTCGACATATATATATATTTGGTATTCAAATGGCGGACTGCCTGGGATCTGAACCCGCGACCATTATATAGTACACGACCCGATATAGTTGAATTCAAGATGTAAAATTTATATGGGAAAATATTTAAATTTCGTTACCATGGCAACCATTTCTCCTACCTTTCATATAAAGTACAAGAGTAAAGTGTGCTTCATAAGATTTCAATGGCAAAAAGAGAATATACATTTCAAAGAGCATCTAAAAAATAATTGATTTATGAATTTTAATCAAAATTGCCCTCGGGCTTGTCCGAAACGTTTTATAAATTAAAGTTAAACCGAAAATCTAATTCTTTTACTAAGAACCTTATGAACGATTTGAAATGAACATGGGTCTCCACAAAAAATCACGATATATTCTATAAGTAGTAGCGTAAATTTCAAAAATAGCGCTCCTATTTATTACCGTTTGGCGTTTGTTAGATCAACGACAAAATTAAGTTGTTTATTAAAGTTTTAGTACCAAATAAAAAGAAAAATATTTCCTCGTTAATTTATTTTTCTATTTTTTTTTATTTTTTATTTTACTAGCGATAAATTTAAAACAAATAGAAAAGCATTTTGTTTTGACTGATAAAATCTTAAGTGCAGCTCTGAGCGAATAGATTTTTTTGATAAAATTTGATAGTAGGGAGGAATTATGTAGGGACATCTATTATTATGCTTTCTAGTTTTATTTTCTCTAGTGGAAAATTTAATACGACTATTATAAAATTAACGAATGGTTAAGGAAAACCTTTGACTAAAACTAAATACTCTGATATTTTGGCGATTTTAACTTAAAATAGACCGAGACCCAGGATCTCTGGCTCTGGTAGAATTTAACAATACAAATATTTGTATGAAGAGAGTGATTGTTACGTGGATTGAACTAAAATTTTAGTAAACTTCTTGAAATTTCAACTTTACCGGGTATATATTGGAATTAATAATTGGCTACCAATCAAAATGAAATAAATAAAGAATAAATGGCCTTCGATGCCAAAAAAGACCTTAAATGAAATTAAAAAAAAAACATTATATACTACAGTAGATCAAAAAGTAAACCATCCCCATTTACTAGGGAGAAGGTCTAAATTCCTACACCTATAAATAACCTATAAATGGGGGTGGTTTACTTTTTGATTTATATAAGTTTTCATTCAATAGCTTGAAGGCCCGTAAATCCCGACACAAAATATCTGGTGTGAGCGTGCTCAACTTTCCCTTACAGAAGGGTAAGAGAAAGTTGTGTGCTGTGTGTCAGTCCCACCAGATTTTTTCTTTCTTTTTCTTTTACTTCCTTGGGTCCATGATTACTTTTATAAAGGGGCGTCTATGACCAGTGGCGGCGCGTCCACTAGGCAAACTAGGCGGCCGCCTAGGGCGGCAACCTGGGGAGGGCGGCAAAAAGGGAAAAATTTAAAAAAATTGGGGCTGTTTATGTAACATTATTTTCTGATTGTGTGTGTAAATTAATGTAAAAGTCTTGTTAAGTGCAAAAACAAAAAAAAATGAGTAAAAAGTGGTGATTTCGGGTAAGGGGTTCAATTGAGGAGGAAAATGGAAAAAAAAATCTAATTTGGGGGGGGGGGGGGGCGCAAAAAAAATACCTTGCCTAAGGCGGCAGAATAGCTTGCGCCGGCCCTGTCTATGACATTAACTAACCTTTGATTTGTTCGTAGAGTTAAAAATATTATTTCTTAAAAAAAAAAAAAAAAAAAAATTCTCTAAGCAGATTAAATTTTAATCCAACCAAAAATTGAAATCAAATTTATGTTAAATTAAAAGTAAGATGTCTAGAAAAGCGGAAGCTTTTAATTTGGCACATTTGAAATTCAAAGCAATTATAAAGTAAACTCTTTATCCTTATTAATGAATGCTAAATACTAAATCCTGCTTATTTCAATACAAATTAGATTTTTCAAAGAAAATTATTTTCAATTTAAAGAGAATGTTTACTTTTTTTTTTTTTTTTAAACTTCGATCTCTTTTTCTACCTTTAATTTATTATACAGTATATCGAATATCACTAGCCAGTGATTCATTATGCATTATCTGCTCGGCTAAAAAGTTTAAAAACGAGTTGAATCTGCTCTGTTTGAATTGCATCTAACTACAAGTTTAATTAGAATAGAAGCTAGGGCGGGAAATTTTATTTATTTACCCATCTAAAAATTTCAAACCTTTCATTAGATCATAATTTTATTAAAAATCTGGTGTGACTGGCGCACAGCACACAACTTTCTCTTACCTTCGATAATCGAAAGTTGTGTACTGTGCTTGTCACACCAGATTTTTTGTGTCGACATGTATTTAGTTTCCGTCAGTACGCTACATTCGATTTTCAAGATGTAAAATTTATATGTGAAAATATTTATATTTTGTTACCATGGCAACCATTTCTCCTATCTTTTCTATGGAGTACAAGAGTAAAGTGGTCTTCAGAAGATTTCAATGGCAAAATGAGAATATACATTTTAAAGAGAATCTAAAAAATAATTGATTTTTGAATTAAAAAAAAAATCGTTGGATCGAATTTTTGAGAAAATCGAAAAAAACTGAAAAAGTTCATCAGTAAAGTACTAGTAGTCTTTGGCCGATTTTGTTCAAAAGCTTCGTGTCACGTCCCATGGGGGTGCCTAACTTAAATATAAAATTTCAACCTCCTAGCTCTTTTCGTTCTTGAGATATTTTGTTCACAGACACACAGACAGACCAATTTGCGGTACCCCCTTTTTTGGACTCAGGGGTCCTCAAAACGTCTATATCCATCAAAATCTCAGCATCGAATTTTTGACATGATTCCAATACTTTCTCTCTCTATATGTATAGGTAAGAGAAAGTAAAAACATTGAAACACTAGGTTATAACTAGAGACCGGGAAAAAAGCATAAAAAATGGAAAAAAAGTGCTTAAAAAAGCATAAAAAACTTGAATAAAAAGTTGTTAAATAAGCATAAAAGTTAAAAAAAGCATCTAATAAGCAATTTTTACTCATATCAATGGCGTATACAAATTTTTTTTAAAGAAACTAAATTTATTCCGCCCCGCCCTGCGAAAATTTTTTTTTTGCGGAACCAAATTTTTTCCCCTGCTGAAAAAAAATTTTTTTACAGGGCTATATTTTTTCACACTGCGGGATTTTTGGAAATTTTTTTTTTTTTTTTGGGGGGGGGGCGGCTCCCCCCCCCATATACGTCCCTGGTGTATGCGAGTGTGAATGGGAAAAAAGTTTTTTAATAAAAAAAACAAAAAAATCATAAATATTCGTAAAATAAGTTCAAATAAGCACGAAAGGGAAAAAAAAGCATGAAAACTCAAAAAAAGCAAAAAAAGCATAAAAAATGCAATCTCAATGCACTTAGTTTTTCCTAATTCGTATAGAAATTAAATATCTAATGGTTGCTTACAAAATTGAGCAATAAGCAATTTGCTTAAAATCCGGTCTCTAGTTAGAACCTAATGTTTGTAATTTCTCTTTTATACCGGTACATGTATATTAGACTTATATCTTAAAATTGGCAGTTTAAATTTAGATATTTTTTTGTTCACTGCACTCATTTTTTGATTCAAATCTCGAACATGAATTTTTTTTGCGAACGTCATATTTCAAATTCCTAAAAGCATAGGCAACCCGCTTAGAAGACCGGCCTTTGGGTTAGTCTTGAATAGATTTTTGATAGGGTGTTTATTGATTTAGATATTCCAATCTTTAATTCGAAGACCTCGTATATAATGATTTCGTCGTCGATATCTACTATTATAAATTGTTATTTGGATTTTATTAAAGAAAATAAAAGAGACGCAAAGGACATAAATTGTGACAATTCTTCGGAAACGAAATTTGTTTAAGGTAATAGTGAGGATCAATGTAAACTTTTTACTTTCTCTTACCCCTATATATGTTAATATGTATAGAGAGAAAGTTTGGGATTCATGTCAAAAATTCGGTGTCGAGATTTTGATGGATATACACGTTTTGAGGTCCCCTGAATCAAAAAAGTCCCATGATTATAAGGCTGAACGCACACCATTTGAGCAAAACACTCTTGGACAAAACGTTTTGTCCAAGAGCGAAACGTTTTGCTCATTGTCAACGCACACAGGCAAAATATTTTGTCATTGAACAAAATGTTTTGTCATTGAGCGTTTTTGCCTAATCGATGTGAGGGGGCATTTTTTGCTCAATGGCCGATCATTTTGCTCAAGGCCAATGCTCAATGGCAAAACATTTTGTTCAATGATGTCGAATCATGCTCAATTGTTTTTTGCCACCTCGGTGTGCGCTGACCCATAGAAAAGCATTGAAGGCATGATTAGTCAAATACGTTTTTGCGCAACTCGTGTGCGTTCAGCCTAAATTTTACATCTTGAATTTTAATATAACGGTGGAAACTAAATATATCTCGACACAAACACCGACAAGTACCTTTGGTTATATAAAGTTGTGTGCTGTCCGATCAGTCACACCAGATTTTTTTAAAGAAGTTCGGAAATAAAAAATGTTAATTCTAGTAGCAGTGCGGTATTTTGTTTCCAGATTTCAATGTGATTTCTACTTACTTGTTAGATTTATTTAATTCGTTTCCTTAAAATTTTTTAGACTTTGATATATGATGTACTATAATAAATAGATTTGTAATCCTTTTCGTTTGCTCTTTGAATAATTTCAGTGCAATTGTAAATTCGTATATTCTATATACATATATCATTTGGTTTTTTTAAAACTTATCTCTTTTGGTTCTATGCCAGAATACCCAATTTTCTATTTTATCCGCATAAACAACTAAATCTCTGTAAGTCGGCCAAAATCTCTTTTATTTGAAGGTCCTTCATTTGGAGACATAAAATAAAAACCCCACCCCACCCCAATCTCACCCCTTTTTATTTGGTCAGCCTTAACTCTTCAGTTCCATTCCAAATTAAACAAGGTTTAAAGAAACAAGAAATCTTTTAATGTAGAAGGTGGTCTTAGGTGATTTTAAAATCTGACATTGTTAATTCTAAAAAGAAAAAACTTGGGAGATTTACTACTATGTAGAATCTTATTTTGAAAATAGATTGTCAGATAATGTAAGAAATGCGGCCCTTATTGGACTTGAATGCTCGTCTTCGGGAACAGGTCCTGTCGCTGCCTCACCACGTTCTGCCCTTTAAAGATATTTCAACACCATTCATGGAAACAGTCAAAAAATGGAATGTTTTTCGGAAACTCTAAATTTATAGTGTATATATCTGTTCCAAATTTAAACGTCTTTAATAAGTTAAAGTAGAAGAATTTCGATGGCTGAGTGGTAATTATTAGGATTAGGAAGATGTATGGCAGCCAGCAAGTGATAAAGAAACTCTATTTGATTATCGTCGACGTTTCAGGATCACGTCGATTCCATCTTCAGGACGATAAACTGTTTATTGTTGTTAGATAGATGCAATTTTGGTTCATATAAAATAAATAATTAAATTTGCATATACCATGAGTCTTTCAATCTTGGCCAGGGCTGTCGTTTCGGGCCCATTTGCCACAAATTAAAAATATAGCCCATGCACCTACGGCAATTCTCATATACATCTAATGGTATATGCAAATTTAATTTTTTATTTTGTATGAACCAAAATTGCATCTATCTAAGCAACAATAACAACAGTTCATTGTCCTGAAGATGGAATCCCGAAACGTCGACGATAATCAAATAGAGTTTTTTTATCACTTGCTGGCTGCCATACATCTTCCTAATCCTAATTTAATAAGTAAATGTTTTCTACTGTAAGATCACCTGGAAACTTATGAGTTGCACTGTATTTTTGCGCAAATAAAAAAAAAGGTTAATTCAATATTGCGACTACACACTCGGAAAAGTCCAGGACAAAATTTGAATAAAATTCTTATTTCCCTAATCGGGACCTCCTCTCTCTGGGAGTGTTAATAAATAATACACATTTCCATATCTTCAAGAATCAATTTTTTAATGCAGGGCGAGGCATAATAAAGAGCAATTTTTACTTTCTCTTACCTATATGTATATGTTAATATACATATATATAGAGAGAAAGTATTGGTTTCATGTCAAAAATTCTATGTCGAGATTTTGATGGATCTTCACGTTTTGAGGTCCCCTGGATCCAAAAAAGTGGTTTTCGCGACATGGTCTGTCTGTCTGTCTGTCTGTCTGTCTGTGTGTGTGTGTGTGTGTGTGTGTGTGTTCAATTTTAAGCATGAAGGAATTGAGCTACGTAGTTGAAATTCTATATTTAACTTAAACACCCCCCGGGACCGGAAAAATAAGCTTTTAATCAAAATCGGCAAAAGATTACTAGTACTTTACTGATGTACTTTTTCAGTTTTTTTCGATTTTCTCAAAATTTGCTCCAACGATTTTTTTTTAAATTCAAAAATCAATTACTTTTTAGATGCTCTTTCAAATGTATATTCTCATTTTGCATTTGAAATCTTCTGAAGACCACTTTACTCTTGTATTTCATAGGGAAGATAGGAGAAATGGTTGCCATGGTAACAAAATATAAATATTTTCCCATACTTATAAATTTTACATCTGAATTCAAATGTTCCGTACTGTCGGAAACTAAATACATGTCGACACAAAAAGTCTGGTGTGACAAGCCCAGAACACAACTTTCGATTACCGAAGGTAAGAGAAAGTTGTGTGCTGTGCGCCAGTCACACCAGATTTTTAAAAGCTGTTGACTAAAAACACTTCGTTAAAAAAAAAATTTATATCATAATCAAAAAATACATGAAAAAGCATTTTCTGCAATAGTAAAACATCGGTCCGTTTGAAATCTCAAGTGTAGCCCTGTGCCGGCGAGGGCTTCTCTCAACGACACGTTCGATGTTTTCAGGTGTGCGCACAGTTTTTGGACTCCCAGTTTTCTCATTTGTCGTTGACGTCGTTTCTTCAAAGTTCTCAACCCACTTTTTAATCGCACAGGCAGATGGCACCGGCCGATTCCGATTAATTCCGACATGTCTAAACTGTGGGTAAACGGGGGTAATTACCCCCTTTACCCCCCTCCCTCCTGTATCCGCCCTTGGTCGGGGTTAAGATTAGATATATCCGAAATTTTTTAACAGATTAACCAAAAAACCGGTCAACGAGTCAGAAAATTTGTCGACTAATAATGATAAAATCTTTTTTTTTTATCATTCAAAATTAATCAGTTCAGGTTTTCCAACCAATGATTCTACTAAATCCAATAAGGAAATTGTTGAGGTATTTAAATTTCGCTCAGGGGCCCACATCTTGTGGGTACGTGGATGGCGACCACGAGCTGCCCGAGCTGGGACAGGCAGTTCTTTGTATGTCTGTCTCTTCCTTCCTCTTTTCAACATTCTTCAGACCATCCTATTTCTTCCGGTCTCAAAAACTCATGATAGCCGCCGACCCCGCACCGCGGGGTTAATAATGGCGAGGGTAGAAGAAGAAGAAGAGTTGAGATATTTAATTTCGTTGGATGCTTTAAAAACAACAAAGAATTTAATCTTTTAGTTGGAATCTTTACTGAACCGGTTGATCGTATTCGATATAATTGCTAAGAAAAGTGAATATAATAATAATCTAAGGATGTTTCAAGATCATATTTTTCTCTTTATTAAAAAATAAATATTTTTTTTTCTATCTAAATTTTTATATCAAAGTCAAATAAGCAAAAGTTGTTTTCAGCCAAAGTTTTCTTTTGAACGTTTTTTGTGTGCGCGTGTATTTCTTAAAATTACAGGTTTATTTATTCGCAAGACTTGGAGATTAAATTGGAGCAATATCGCTGATTGCTTTAGCAATGTAATTAAGCGATGTTTTTCGATGACATTTTAAAAGATATTGGCATCCTCGTTTCTTGCCTTTCTATCTCTCTCTTTTTTTTCTTTTCTTTTTCTATTTCTGACGTTTACTGCCTCCCTTGTTCATTAAACTTTGATTACAATTTTGCTTTTTTTTGTTTCTTTACTTTTAATTTTGCTACTTAAGATTTTATAATTTTTTTTCTAATTAGGTCTATCGAAATTTTAATATTATTCGTTCAGTGAGTGCGTGGATGGCAACCACGAGCTGCCCGACCTGGGACAGGCACTCCTTCTGTTCTTTGTAGACTATTGATTCAAACAGCACTGTAGCCAGAAAATTTTTCGCGGTTCGGATGATCCCTTCACCCAAATGAATAAATTTTAAAGAATATAAAACATTTTTGACGTAACCTCTTACAATCCATGTATAGGCGCCAGTTAGGGAGGCATGCACGAAAAAGTCGAATAAAAACACATGAAAAATTGCTCGTATTCGGCTCGAATAACTCCTCAGTCTTAAGAGGTATGATTATTTTGAAAATATACGGTTAGAAAGAATGATTCTTAGCTAAAGATTTTTTTCCTATTATTTCAATTTACCTCGTGAGAGCCGCGCGGCGGGAAATTTTTTTTTTAAGGTTTAAAACATAGTAGATTCCGTCCGAACCCTCGACCCTTGGTATACAAGGCAGATGGGCTACCAACCAAGCCCGAGGGCGAACATGTTAATGGGAACAAAGTAAAAAAAAAAAAACAACTATACTTTCTCTCTATATTTCATTAGGAACCGACCGAATATTCGGTTTCGGTTACGGTTTCGGCCAGTTTCGGCCAAAAATCCTGGTTTCGGCCGTAGTTTCGGTTTCGGCCAAAAAGTGGCCGAACCTTTCGGCCGGCCGAAACCTGAGTCTGAAAAGATGGGATGAGACTCGCATGCAAAAAAAAAAAGCTCAAATGATTTGCAAAAGCGGAAAAGGTGCTGAAAAAAATTTCGTCTCCCTAAAAAAAATCTGGTGTGACTGGCGCACAGCACACAACTTTCTCTTACCTTCGGTAATCGAAAGTTGTGTACTGTGCTTGTCACACCAGATTTTTTGTGTCGACATGTATTTAGTTTCCGACAGTATGGTACATTCGATTTTCAAGATGTAAAATTTATAAGTATGGCAAAATGTTTATATTTTGTTACCATGGCAACCATTTCTCCTATCTTTTCTATGGAGTACAAGAGTAAAGTGGTCTTCAGAAGATTTCAATCACAAAATGAGAATATACATTTTAAAGAGAATCTAAAAAATAATTGATTTTTGAATTTAAAAAAAAATCGTTGGAGCAAATTTTGAGAAAATCGAAAAAAACTGAAAAACTACATCAGTAAAGTACTAGTACTTTTGGGCCGATTTTGTTCAAAAGCTTCGTGTCACGTCCCATGGGGGTGCCTAACTTAAATATAAAATTTCAACCTTCTAGCTCTTTTCGTTCTTGAGATATTTTGTTCACAGACACACACACACACAGACAGACACACAGACAGACAGACCATGTCGCGAAAACCACTTTTTTGGATTCAGGGGACCTCAAAACGTGAAGATCCATCAAAATCTCGACATCGAATTTTTGACATGAAACCAATACTTTCTCTCTCTATATATTAACATATATATGGACCCTGTTATGCAATAGTGTGTCAAAGACCAAAAAATTCAAAATTGAGTTAAGCACGGAATATTGTTTCAAATGCTTTAATTAATAGTATTTTTCATGAAATATGTCCTAAAAAAATTTATATTTAATGTTACTTGCACAATTGACAAGAAAAATTATATATAATCCAATGTAAACAAAAAACTTTATTGTTGATTTTCTCAAAACTCGATGTTTGGTCTTTGACACACCATTGCATAACAGGGTCCATATAGAGGTACGAGAAAGTAAAAAGGTAAAATGATTTTCAAGGGAGGGGAAAAATATTTTCCGCAGGGCGGAAAAAATTTCAAAAAAGAAAAAAGTTAAAATAATAATAATTTTTTATAGGAAATACAAGTTTCGGTTTCGGTTACGGTTTCGGCCGAAACTAAGATCGAGGCCGAATATTCGGTTTCGGTTTCGGCTGAAAATCTTGTTTCGGTCGGACCCTATATTTCATATACAAGGCAGGCTTTTCCACTTGTATTAACATATATAAGTAAGAGAAAGTAAATATAATGAGACAACTTGTTCTTTAAAAACTGAAACTCCACTTTATTCTTTTAAAGTCCATTTTCTCAACCAAAAGTTTTATAAAAAAAAAAAAAATGATTTTGATTTAAAGATGTCGATAACCAAGTCAACAAAAACGAATAATTTGTTCTGGTTGAAACCAGAAAAAGAAGAATGATTGAACAAGTCACCAAGTTCGAAGGGATATTTTTCAATTTAATACAAAATGTACGTAGATTTTTATTGATTTATAATTATTCTCTTCTCGTCAAAATGACAGAAGAGAAAATTTAAATTAATTTTTAAGTGAAATTTAATACCCTTATATTTTTATAAATCTCTCGATTTCTTTTAAAATTTGTAGAATTGACTATTATTGGGAACAAATTATTAAAGAGGAGCTATTTGCTATGAGGAGGGGATAAAGCAGTTAATTATAACCCTGAGTTGAAGACAACTCTATTTGAGATGCCTCTTCCTGAGGAAGGAAACGGGGACCCACCTCAGTATTATTCCCAAAAGCAAAAAGTGCAGAATTTTAATTTTTGTTTGTTTAATGTTTCCAATGTATTTTATAACATTGAAGTGACATTGATTTTTCACATAAAAAAAAAAAAATTGTACTTTATTTTTACGATAATATGATTTGCAAGCTCTTGTAGAGTGAGTGGACTCGAATCTCTCGCGCCGGGTGTGCTTACTTAAAACAATATATTAGATGGCACTTAAAGTCTCCAGAGGACGGACGTTATTTCTTCCGAAATCAATATCAATACTTATTTCAAACAAGTAATAAAGATTTTTATTTTGAAAATATAATTAATACATCATAAAGGTAACTTCATTTTCATTGGAGTGAAAAAAAAAGAATAAAGATTTCAGTTTTTGATCAATAGGCCTAATATCTAAAAAACTTATTTTACATTTTGTCTGTTGATGTGGATTTAGTTTTTTAGCTAAAAAACTAAAATCAATATTTCTCTTTTATGTTTAGAAATACAAAGAAAAGGAGATAATTTGAGCAAGTCTTTTGTAAAAGACATTTTTTAATCTCACGGGACTTTAAATCGTGTATAAAATTATTAGATCTTGATTTTTAATATTTGAATCTAAAGGCAAATGGGAAAATGAAGAAGGTTTGGCAAAAAAATTACAGCAATTTCCTAAAGTCAAAAAAATACACAGCGAAATGAAATCTATTCAACTAATATTTAAGCTTTTCCCGTTCATAAAAAAACGAAATATTTTTGATTTCATATTGCCTATGTGTTGCGGAAAGTGAAAATGGCTCCCCTCTGGTCGGCGAAGTTAAATTATCGGTACGGGAATCTTTATTTTTGGATTTCAATTGAATACGATTCTTCAATATTTCCTATACAGGTTTATTCGGTAATTTTAGAGATAAATACTACAAAATTCCTCGCTTAATGAGCATAATTTGTTCCAGACTCAAACTCGTAAAGCGAAATAATCGTTATGCGAAACAATTTTTCACATATAATACGATAATGCGTTCCATGACGAAAAAATGTTATCTATAACGTTTATTCAAAGAATATTAGTTACAAATTGTTAAAGAGACTGAATCACCTACATCTTTTCTTCCACCTCGGAACGAACCCCGGCCTGGAAAGCGATATTCGCAATGTTTCTTTTTATCAATAGGAAGTTGATATATACCAGAAGAACGATTTTAGTTTATTTCATCTTTTTTAACACTCACACTTTTTTCCCATTCACACTCACACACACATACACTCAGTCTTTTTCGGCAACTTAGGCCATTTAAGACCTTAAATGATACTTGTTATTTGTAAATATATCAATTGGTTGTCCAGGCATTCTTATTTAAGCCATTTGGTATTCAAATGGGGATCCGAACCCCCGACCCTTGGTATACAAGGTAGGCGCGCTACCAACTATACCAAGCCCGGGGCAGTTTATTTCATCATGTTCGTAATAATTACTTAGAATAGTGAAAAATTTGTTAGTTTTTAAAATAATAACAATATTAATAACATTCAATTTCTAATTTTCTTTTGTAAATTATAATCACTAAATTTAAAAGTGTGCAATAAAAGCTAAATTATAAATTTTTATTTTGACCAAGTCCGCGTTTTGTACTCGTTATACGATACATCGCTCGTTAAGCGAGACATTCTTTTACAATTTGTTTTGCTGGTCATGCGAATTACTCGTTATGCGAGGTACTACTCTAATCGATTTAGTAACCTTAAATAGTTTTTCATCGTGTTTAAATGCGTTTTCCTCAAAATCCCGTTTTTGATATCTATAACTTTGAAAGGCTGTGACTTTTTGAGTTTTTCAGAAAATTATCCTCTACAATAAAAATATCACTAACTCAATTTGTGAAATTTCCGACAAGAGGTCCTTTTTCAATTTCCGTATCACATATCAAAATCATAGGCGTAGCCAGGGGGGAGGGTTCAACCCCCCCCCCCCTCCATGGGAAACTTTCGGCCGGCCGAAACCTGAGTCTGAAAAAATGGGATGAGTCTCGCAAAAAAAGGTCAAATGATTTGCATTTGAGGGAGAAAAAAATTTTCGGCAAGTTGGAAAGGGGACAGAAAAAATTTAGTCTCCCTAAAAAAAAAGGTAAAGTGATTTTCACGGGAGTGGAAAAAAAAAAATTCTGCAGGGCGAAAAAATTTCAAAAAAAAAAAAAAAAAAAAAAAAAAAAAAATTTGTATAGGAAATACAAGTTTTGGTTTCGGTTACGGTTTCGGCTGAAACTAAGAGAGAGACCGAAATTCGGTTTCAGCTGAAAATCTTGTTTCGGTCGGACCTTAATAAATACCCTAAAATAATCTTAAATTTTTTAAAAATTTTCTTGAACCGCCCCCCCCCCGTCCTCGGGGCGTGGTGTAGGGGTTAGCGTGCTAACCTTGTATACCAAACATCGCGGGTTCGGACCCCAGGCAGTCCGACGATTTTATTTTAAGCCATTTGGATACCAAATGGCTTAAATAAGAATGCCTGGACCCCAATAAATATATTTATATAATAACGGTTATCGTAAAAAGTCTTATATGGCCTAAGTTGCCGAAAAGACTGTGTGAATGTGAGTGTGAATGGAAAAAAGTGTGAGTGTTTAAAAAAAAAAAAAAAAAAAAAAAAAACCGCCCCCTCCCATCAAAAATTTCTGGCTACGCCTATGATCAAAATGTTACTGTACTTGGATTTAAACAAAAGAATATTTCCTAAATGGAGGCTGCTGCAAAGACATAAGATAAACCGAGTATAGAGTAAAAATTTTTGTAAAATAATCCTAAATTACAACTAGTTTCTTTTTTATTACTTCGAAATATTAAATGTTTTTTATTTTAAGTACCAAATGTTAAAAAAAAAAGAAATCGTATTGATTAAAAAAAAAAAATTATGGTTTCCTCTTTACTTTTAATCTCCAAACCAAAGAATCAATTTTGATAACAATAGGGTCTTTCAATTTCCATGGGTAAATAAAAAAAAGTGTTGGAAATTAACTCACCCTCTACTCGCTGGATGAATGTGAAATCTCTTACTCTCCGATTCACACTAGATAAATACTATAAAGCGTGTAAAAATGTTTTTTTTTTTTAATCACTCCCCGATATATAAAGAAAGAGATAAAAGAAAAAAGAGAGAAAATGAGAGAGAATCGCGAAATGAAAAAGAAAGGAAAAAACAAAGGTGGTTGTTTGGCCTACACTGTGCCCACTACAGTTTCACTACTTGTACTAAGAGGGTTGTCGGCGTAGCCGAGGTACTCGCGGGACGCGGCGCGCTTGGCGGCCGTCGTCCCGCCTTACGCGCGTGGATGCGTGCATGACGCCGTCGAGGCGCCGACTGATAGGACGACGCTGCGCTCAACAGTCGCCACCCGAACCGCCACCACCACTACCACCAACCGACGTTGTTGAGTTTCCCTTAAACCACCAACAGCCAATCACCAGCTCGTGTTGCGTACGAAACGCCACATCGCGGACCCAGAAGGAAACAAAAAAAAAATAATAATCTAGTGACTTTAATGGCGGATACCTCCCTTCATCACCCCAGAAGCTAAAGAAATATATGCAGTTTAAAGTGGAACAGAATCCGATCGAAACAAAATTTTCAGCCGAAACCGAAACTTGTATTTTCTATACTAAATTCATTCAGCGGAAAAATTTTTTTCCCCTCCCGTAAAAATAATTTTACCTTTTTTTTAGGGAGACTGGATTTTTTCTGCCCCTTTTTCACCGGGCGGGAAATTTTTTTCTCCCTCACGAGGAAATAATTTGACCTTTTTTTTTTGCATGCGAGTCTCATCCCATCTTTTCAAAATCAGGTTTCGGCTGGTTTTTGGCCGAAACCGTAACCGAAACCGAATATTCAGTCGGTTCCTAAAAAGAATATGCCTCACTCTTTTGACGTTTCGGTTTTAGCCAAGACTATTTTCAAAACTTTATGAATATAAATAAGAATATTTTTATATAGGGTGACCGACAATTCGTACCATTTTTACTTTCTCTTACCTATACATATGTTAATATATAGAGAAAGTTTTGGATTCATGTCAAAAATTCGATGTCGAGATTTTGATGGATATACACGTTTTGAGGTCCCCTGAATCCAAAAATGTGGTCTGTCTGTGTGTTCGATTTTAAACATGAAGGAATTGAGTAATGGGGTTGGAGAATGGCTCCACCTAGAGGAGGCAATGGCTAAGCCGGCTAAGCTGAGGATTACGGAGTCCGAAGTCTCAACACGGCTCGGGTTCAAATCCAGCTTGCCGCAAATAATTCAAACATCCTGCCGAAGTCTCCTCTTAGGGTAGGAAAGGGGGATAGCCCTACCGTGGTATCACAAAGGGCCTAATTGGCCTCTCTGGGAACGGCCACTTCAACCTAACCTAATCGCTACACTTGACGTCCTTTATTTGGCAAATATTTCGAAGCATATGCATCATGCTCAGTGCCGCAAGGATGTAATAGGTGGGCTTGGTCCAAAAATGATTTAAATGCCATAGGAGCGTCATACATGTTTTTTGTGAGGTGCCTTCTATGAGGCTGAAATTTTATAATTAAGTTAGGTCTCCCCTCTCCCCAGTTGAGCTTCGCCCCCCCCCCTACTCAAATTCTTTTTACTAATGCAGAAAAGACTTTAAAAATCAGAAAATTGCACAACGATGTCAATATTGCTAAGCGCCAAAGTGAACACTAATCTAATCCAATAGATCATAACCAGAACATGAACCCGAAAGGCATTTATTTGCCAACTTTTCGACCACGATCGTACACATCTGTGGTTCAACTAGACAGAAGGGCCGTTTTAGAAAATTTTTTCTTTCTTTCTTTGGCCTCCTGAGTTGCTAAGCAGTGGCGTCATTTCAACTTTTTCTTGGGGGGGGAACAAATTTTTTTCTTGGGGAGGGGCAAACATTTTTTTTCCCTAAATTTACTTCAAATAGGTACTCTAATTTGGCCTGGTTTAATTTTGTACAGTTTATATACTAGTAGATATACTGTATTTTGAAAGATTTTATTTAGAATAATACAAAATTTTATAAAAATCAGAGAGCCCTTGGGGGAGGGGGTAAATGCAATGACGCCACTGTTCTTAAGATTATTTGTTTCAAATAAATCACCGAGAAAACAAGTAATAATATTGTGTAGTCCTAATCTTAAAAAATATAGGCTACTTATTAATTCTCAAATTTTATTTTAGTTGGCTTTTTTTTATTGATGTCATTGGATGAATTTACGTGTAAACACTGGCAGATTTTACGCTTTGATCTGGCGGATTAAACATGAGCTGGGAATTGCAAATAATAAATGAGGGAGATTATTTAAATTAATTTTATTCTCATGTTTAAAATTGAGAAATTAAATCCTTTTATTTTCATTTTGAAATAATTTTTTTTTTTTTTTTAATTATTAAATAAATATGTTTTAGTATGAGAGAATTAGAATCGCCTCCTAAGTACGTGCTTGGGAATAAAATTCATCAATTAATGTTTTATTTGAATTTTAAAAATTAAGCACGTTAGATTTCCATATCATATCAATTTAAATTATTCTTCTTTTTTTTTATTTTTATCAAATTGTTATATGTGAACTTGATAAATATGAAAATGGCCTTTTTTTCGATGTTATTGTCAATTCAACTCGATAATTCGCACTTTCGCTCGCTCTTATTCAATTTCCAATTTCCATATTGAAGTCAATCAATTTTCTTGGCACAAGTGACAATAAAAACTACCTTAATTCTCATTTTCCTAATATTTTTTTTTTTTTTTCATTATCATGAATGAAAAGGAAATAAGATGAAAATGAAAATGTACAAAAAAAAAAAAAATTTGATTTGAAAAGTTTTCATTAATTCCGAGTATGACAGGTCGTTGTGCTCTATGGAATATTCTTGGGATCTGGTTTTAATTTCCACTTGTCAGTGGGTGACATGGAGAATATATCGTCGCTATATTCACCCACACAAACAGATCTTTGATAGGGTTTGTAAAGGGGGTGGTGTACAAAAGAGAGGATTTGCACCACCTGTGGCGCCCTGCCTGCCTGCCCCAACACCAGTTGCTCGGCCCCTACGCCCTCATCCCTCAGGAACGACCTCGTATTTCGGGAACAAATCGAAGATTTTAGAAAAAAAAGGGAATGTCGCCGCAAAGGTTTTGAAAATGTTACAAATTTTTACTTTCTCTTAACTATGTATATATGGGCCATTCATTAATTACGTAAGGGTCTTGAGGGGGGAGGGGGGTTAAGAAAATCTCTACATGTCCTTTTGTAGGGGGAGGGTAGTAAAGCTTATTCTTACGTAATACTTTTTGAATCAATCAAAATTCAATTCAAAGAATCTAATTTCATTTTGGATTCCCAGTAGTTTCCCTTTTTTTATAGTGTACAATGTAATTTAAATTCTATTTTTTATTAAAAAAAAAACATTTTATTATTTAGAAGAACGACATAAAGGCTTACGTAAGAAAGGGGGAGGGGGTTCGAGAAATCTTATGTATAGCTTACATGGGGGTAGGGGGGTGTCAAAAATGACTAAAATTGTCCTTACGTAATTAATGAATGGCCCCATATGTAATATACCAAGTATACACCCATGGGCGTAACTATAATGTATATATTTGGGGTGGCTGGGCGTACCCAGCGGGGGCGGGGGGCGCTGCCCCTTTAAAAACAAAAAAAAATTAAATTTTATAAATTAAAAAAAAATTGGTGGTTGGGGGGGATTTTTTTTTGTTTTGTTTATTAGTTTCCTTTATAAAAAATATTTATTCATATTCATCCCCCTAGATTTTCCTTGGTTTGCCCTGGTCCAGGCATTCTTATTTAAGCCATTTAGTATCCAATTGGCTTAAATAAAATCATCGGACTGCCTGGGTCCGAACCCGCGACGTTTGGCATAGGAGGTTAGCACGCTAACCTCTACACCAAGTCCCGAGGGCAACTTTTCTGTTTTTTTTGAATTTTAATTAAAATTCCAACGGGAAGTTGGTCAAACAGAGCGTGACAGACGGACACTCAATTAATTAGATTTGATTTTCCACAAGGAGTGATAAAAAATCTGGTGTGATTGGTCGCACTGCACACAACTTTCTCTTACCTTCGGGAATCAAAAGTTGTGTTCTCCTGCTTGTCGCCAGTGACGTCATTTCAAATTTTTCTTGGAGGAGGGGCAAACTTTTTTTTCTTAAAATTTACTTGCAAATAGGTACTCAAATTTAGCCAAAAGATTAATTAATTGTTTAATTTTGTACAGTTTCTTTATACTCGTAGATGTATTTTGAAGTATTTTATTTATAATAATATAAGAATTTTTTCAAATCAGTTGAGCCCTTGGGAGGGAGCAAATGCCCCCCTTACCCCCCTCCCAATTGACGCCACTGCTCGAATCACACCAGATTTTTATGTCGACATATATTTAGTTTCCGACAGTACGGTACATTTGAAGCTACACCAGTAAAGTACTCAGTACTTTTTAACAGATTTTGTTTACAAGCTTATTTTCTCGGTCCGGGGAGGGGGGGGGAGTCTAACTTAAATATAAAATTTCAACCTCCTAACTTTTTTTTTCGTTCTTCAGATATTATTTTGTTTACAGACACACACAGGCAGACAGACCATATCGCAAAAACCACTTTTTTGGATTCAGGGACCTCAAAACGTGAAGATCCATCGAAATCTCGACATCGAAAATTCGACATGAATCCAATCAGGGGCGTATATAGAAATTTTTTCGGGCTCCGAACTCAAAATTTTTCTGCGGAAAATTTTTCTTAAGAAACTAAATTTTTTTTCACACGAAATTTTATGCGGAACATTTTTTCTTTTGCGGAACCAAAGGTTTCCATCCTGCAGGAAAATTTGTTGCCCTTGATGTCTGTATATCCCTATATATGTATATGTACATGTGTTTGGGAATTTTCGGGGGGCTCGGGCCCCCTCGCCCCCCCTTATATACGCCCCTGAATCCAATATTTTCTTTCTCTATATATATTACATATATACATAAGTAAGAGAAAGTAAAAAGCGAATAAATTATTTCTTAAAACTATGAGAAACTATGCGACGATTTTATTAAAAATTTCAGTTTTCACTTCATAAAAATGAAAACCAAATGTCCTAGAAAGCTGATTCTTGGCTCATTGCATAGAAAATTTATTCTCTTGAAGTTTTATAAAAAACAATTTTTTCATTAAAACTTATAGATTTAGAGATATTTATTAATTAGCATTTCGGTTTTTGATTTATTGCTCTTTCTGAAAAATAAGTGGAAATTGCCACACAATATAGGTAAACTTTTGTCCGGGGAAATATTTCGAAGTGAATTAAATTTTTACAGGTTATTGGAGGTTACTCTAGATGTTTATCCTAAGTTTTTAGCCTCGAGCATTCTGTGGCGAGAGGGGGTGAAACCTCTAAAATATTTGTAGTTTTTTCAGTTTTTTCTTATATCTCGTAAAGTATTCATATTTTGAGCAACATAGCACCATATAAGGCTGAGGAGCTTTATATTTGCTAAAATTTAGTATCTTATATAAAAACGGAATGCGTGTAGACCCAATAATAAATCGAGATATGGTCATTTGTGGCTAGACAAATTTTCTCGAAATGTAAAAAATATTCGAAAAACCAATAGTCCTGCACGATATCCTAGAAAGTATTC
>JAKCPI010009870.1:0-16104 GCA_023213315.1 Euborellia annulipes
ATCGATATAAACTTTTCGACACCTCCAAATCGTCAGTCTTTATTATGGGACACTTTTTACAGTTAAATTAATCCCCCCCTTATGAATTTCTGACACGCTCGAGGAAAAAACATTTTTTCCCCAATTTCTACCTCGAATTACAGCTAACTCCCCCTAGCTATTCGTCAGATTAATATCTCTCTGGAAACAGGAGTTGGTAGACACTACACGGTATCAAAGACTGACGCGCTCGAGTTTTCGATGTAACGATTTTTTTTTACATTTTTAGAAATTTATACACGCTAGCCCCACCACTAAACAACTTTACATCAGATAAACTTTTTGTTTATTAGCATATAATCTTCGCGATCCAATAGGTCTTCAAAGCGCTCGAGCAAAAACACATTTAGCACTCTGGGCTCCCCTACTATTAGAAGTATTTCGCTGGATCACATGTATAAAGAAAGGACCAGAGAATAAAAGCCAGCATTTGATGGACTCCTCTCACATCATCTTTAATTGGTAGATATTTGCGATGCGAGCCCGCTCGCATTCACGTCTGTCCTCTGCTTCTCCAAAAATTTTAAAATAATTAACACATTGTATGACACGGACCCTCCATCAAATGGTGGCTTTTATTCTCCGGTCCTTTCTTATATACTTTCTCTTGCCTATTTATTTTAATATACGTATATAGAAAGTATTGGATTCATGTCAAAAATTCGATGTTGAGATTTTGATTGATATACACGTTTTCACGTCAATTTAAAGAATGAAGGAATTGTGCTAGATGGTTGAAATTTTATATTTATGTTAAGCCCCCCCCCCCCCCCCCCCGAGGCGTAAAAATAAGCTTTTGAACATCGGCCAAAAAGCACTAGTACTTTACTGATGTACTTTTTCAGTTTTTTTCGATTTTTCCAAAATTCGCTCCTACGATTTGTTTAAAATTCATAAATCAATTATTTTTTAAATTGTATATTTGCCCTTGAAATCTTTTGAAGCACACTTTACACTTGTACTTCATAGGAAAGAAAGGAGAAATGGTTTCCATGGTAACAAAATATAAATATTTTCCCAATTTTACACCCTGGAATGTACCGTACTTTCGAAAACTAAATATATGTCGACAGAAAAAATCTGATCTTTGGGACCAGTCACACCAGGTTTTTTTTATTCTTATTTATCTTTTTAATTAATTAATGAAAAAGAGTGCAGTCCAAAATTTATTTCTTTTTCACAGGGATTAATTTCTTAAATATTATTTGATGGTAAAGAGATTTTAAAAAAAAAGCAAAAAATATGATCTATTTAATGAGTTCAAGATTAAATTTCTATTCAGAGTTAGGGGTGTTTGGATTGAAATATGGACTTTAGGAAATTCCTCTCTATTCTTCAAATAAAAGAAAATGATGGCATTGTCTGTGATTGCTTGCAAAACTTCCGCCGAAGAAGAACAATTAAGATAAGCCAATTAAGAACTTTTGACTTAATAGCAAATAATTAGCTGGCGAATGGAGAATAAATAGACGGGCATGGGTAACCATGAGGCTGGTCTCTGACCGGAGGCTGTTGTCCTGGACCACAATGGAGCAAACGGCGGTTTGCAAAACCCGAAAAGCGGTTCGATATCCCATTCTCTCTATCTTGCTGACCTTATTCGCAATTGAGTTTAAGGGTAAATGATATGACGCAGCTTTAATTTGCTCACATTTGGGTAATTTTCAGTGAATTGAAGTGTATTTACATGTTCTAATTTTTTTCCTATCCCAACTCTCTCTCTCTCTCTTTTCAAATCAACCACTTGCTAAATGCATCTATTCAATTTAATCAATCTGCCCGCGAGAGGTGATGTTTGTCTTTGTCTAAGGAATTTCAAAAGGATTAATTAAAACTTAGAGTATATTTGGTTTTAGTGAATTTCCGAAGTTGACTTAATGTTTGCAAAATTTATGCATAGGTCTATACTGTATATTCTGAAAAATTAGTCTACTAGATATTGAAAGTTTAACATCTATTTGGTCTTAATTCAATTAATATGATCACGGTATTTGTATCTAGTTTTGCAACTTCATTTCTTATTTATTTTTCTTTAATGGAATAATTTTAGATTTTTACCTTGGTAGATATAGTTTTCTACATGCTTTGAAATTTGTTACTGCAGGTTTCGAGCGGCAGCAAACCTGGCTAGCTTTCGTCTCTCAGTCAGTAGCCGATCTTGTAATATGTGGTACGAGTGCTGGTCCGTCCGTAAGCTGGTTCGTTTTAATTTCAACAATGACTTCATTTGGTAAGTGTTTTTACAATTCTAATTCATTTTCAAATATACTGATATATAAATCTTTGACAAAATCAAATAATTAATAATTATTAAAAATATGACAAAATGATTTTATTATACAACGACATTTATTAAATCCTTAATTTTAACAAATTTGTCTTTATACGGAGAGACATAGCAAAAATCAATGAAAACTTTATAAAATGACTATTTCGAATATTCGTTTTGTTATTCTATCTCGAGTTTCATTTATAGGTCTCTGCTGTTGTTAGTTTTATTTGCATATTAATATCTTTTTCTAGTTCGTTTTTTCTTAGAATCCTTTGATTTGTTTTCAAGTTAGGATCCTACTGAGAGCTAAAATGTAAGATATTCTCGTTGATTTATTCGATGGACAATTCATAAGGAGTTGTGATCATATCTTATTAAGAGATTGCGACCCAGGTTCACAAGTGTTTTGTGCTTTTGTGAAAAGACGACTTTTGTTGACGCTTTCGGAATGTTTTTGTAACTTTGAGAGTGATTTTGAAATAGTTCTATGGGTGAATGAGTCAGGGATGGGTTGCCGTTTCTCCAAGAATTATTATAGCCTGGAGACTCAAAACTGCATCCTTGAGACTAGGAATCCGAGTGCTCCACTGATCTGAAGGTGGAGTCGGGATTATAAACATTTATTTTATTTGTTCGTATTTTAGCCTTAGATTAGGTAGGATCCCTATCAGTTTACTTCCCGCACTTATTTGCTCTTATTCAAAAAAATCAATTAGTCTAATACCAGATTCTTGATATTTTTTTTTTTTTTTATTAATCAATTTCCCTTTACAGCAAATACTTTTTTGTGTTAAATTAAAATAATTTTACAAGTGTTCATTTTAATCTCAATAAAATTTAACTAGTATAAGTGAATGTGAAAAACAGAGAGGATAGAGAAAACCTTAGAAAAAAAGGTAAGTTTAAATATTAATAATATAAGATTAACATAAAATTCTTATAATTCATTAATTCGAGTCAAAACTAATTCACTTATCTTTTTAGGCCAAAATTTGGAACATGTATAATAATATCAATACAAAGGACTAAATTTATAAGCAATTATTCATAAAAAAAAAACTAGAATTTGGCGATCACATAATCTGCATCCAGTTTCATCGGATTTGTTTTTTTAATAAAACAGATTCAATGTTAATTATCACACATGAACATCCACATCTGAATAGCTACGCAAATGACTACCACGAGTTGCCTGAGTTTTGAAGAAATAAACGGTAATCTCATTAACTGAAAATAACCATTCTCCCCGAGGGTGGTATCGACCTATATAATATATAGGAACCCTGTTATGCAATGGTGTGCCAAAGACCAAAAAATTCAAAATTGAGTTAAGCACGGAATATTGTATCAAATGCTTTAATTAATAGTATTTTTTATGAAATATGTTACTATATGTTACTATATTATAGTCTTCTGTTCCCCTAGTATATGAAAATATTATAGCCTATAACTTAATCATCACTCTAAGCTGTTGATGAATTTTTACTTTTTCTATAAAAATAATCATAAATAATTTCAATATTTTGTGCATAATAATTCTTAAATTCTATGAAAAATATTTAAATATAAATTTGTTTCAACTACATGAATGTATAATATATACTCTCTTAAAACGAATTAGTAAAATTTTTACTTATTCAAACAGTAGGTAAGAAAATTACAGCAAATTTAGTCATTTTGAGTAGAATCTACTAATATATTTAGTAAATTTATTGGTTACTTTTAGATTAGTTATTTTTTACTAATTCAAAAAGTAGTTCATTCAATTCCCGCTGTCTGAGAAGCCAACATGGCCGACTTTTTCAATCAGCTGTTTGATCGGTTCCTTAATAAAGACATTTCTGGCAATATAAGGCTTTATTTAAGTTATAATAATACAAATAAATAATAATATTGAGATAACTTGTATTTTTTGTTAAAAATTGCAGAAAATATATGTTAAGTCAAAACAAATAGATTCCAAATTTTTTTAAATTAATAAAATATTATTTTTTAAATAGTCAATTAAGAAATATTTTTACTTAAAATTTAGTAAATATATTTCTTGATATAACGATAATTAGTTTTATTAAGTTTATTTAGAAATAAATTGCTGGGAAGGAATATAGTAACATTCAAGTAAAAAGCATTGTTAACATCAGCGACATACTCAGGGGCGTATTTAAGGGGGGGGCCGAGGGGGCCCGGGCCCCCCGAAATTTCCCAAACACATATACATATATAGGGATATACAGACATCAGCACAACAAATTTTTCCGCAGGATGGACAACTTTGGTTCCGCAATAGAAAAAATGTTCCTCAAAAAATTTCGTGTGAAAAAAGTATAGTTTCTTAAAAAAAAAAATTTTCCTCAGAAAAATTTTTGAGTTTGGGCCCCCCCCGAAAAAAAATTTCTATATACGCCCCTGGACATACTTATATACCAAATAACAGAGTAGTAAAAGTAAGTCAAGTTTAAGTGGGTTCGGCTAGAACTCGAGTCAGTAAACACAAGTTAGGTCCCTGTGTCATCACACCTTATTTCATATATCTTAAACATTTCTTTTTTTTTTTTGGTCATTATTTTTTTAAAAATTCACTTTTCAATTAGTGAATTTTTGATATTAATAATTTTTACTAATTGAAAAAGTGGATATCCACTATTTACAGGTGGTCTACTTTGCACATCTTAAAAAAGTGACTATTCACTATGAATTAGTAGTTTTTTACTAATTCGTTTTTAGAGAGTAGGTTTTTTATATATTATATATATATATATATATATATATATATATATATATATATATATAATATACAGTATATACAAGGCCTTGTATATAAAATGATTGACCTATTTTTTTATTCAATGAATTCGTTTAAAAAACAATGAATGTAAATATTTTCATGTTCGTTTGCATGTATATACACGAATGTAGCCTAAATATAGGCATATAGATTTTTTTATGAAAATTGAATCCTTATTCACTGACTTTTATTAAATACCGTATTTAATATCGCTCTACATAATTTAAAAAGAAATCGATTTAACATGTTCATTTTTAGTACATGAAGATTTTGAATTTGTCTTTATAATTATAGGGTAAGAGAAAGTAAAAATTTATATAATAGAATCATAATTTTTCTCTTTCTTTGAAATATGTATATAGAATGGCCTCCGATGCTGAAAAAGTCCTTAAATACATTTTTTTTTAATCTTCCTTTTTCTTTGAAAATATGGCGATTTTTCTGTTCCTCTAGTATATATTATACACTATATAAGACTGTGATTTCTTCTTTAGAATATAATTTAGTTTAGAACTTTATTTTATATTTACCTGGTAATTTAATTTTTCAATTTGATAAATTTCATTAAATATTCATTGCGCCGCCTGATGTCGAACCCACTCCCCTTGGTTTTTTAAGTTATCAATAGAGCCCGGATTCCTATGCAATTGCATATTCTATTTGCTAATAGGTACGTCACTGAAAACCAATTTTCTATCCGAATCATGCCCCTTGGAGCTAGGGTTCAAATTCTATATTGCATATTTTTGCATATTTGGTCAATATTGCATAAAGTTGCATATTTAAAACTTTTTGGATTTTAAATTCTTTTCAGTAAAAGTTTCTTTCTATTTTAATTGGGTTTTTTTTAAACAAAAAAAAAAAATTAAACGAAAAAAAAAAAATTTTTAAATTGTACAAAATAAATAACTATATATTTTTTATTCTTTATATCCTCTTTTAAGAAATAAATATAATTTTGCTAGAATTTTCGTTGGATGAATATCAAGTCAGTTGTGTAGCCCGGGGCTTGGTGTAGAGGTTAGCGTGCTAACCTCGTATACCAAACGTCGCGGGTTCGGACCCCAGGCAGTCCGATGATTTATTTAAGCCATTTGGATACCAAATGGCTTAAATAAGAATGCCTGGACCCCCAAATAAATATATTATTAATATAACGGTTATCGTAAAAGTCTTAAATGGCCTAAGTTGCCGAAAAGACATGAATACATAAAATCTATTTTTAATGTAAAAAATTAATACTTAAAAATTTGATTTGTATTTATATTCTGGCAAACAAGTACAGAATGCGCCTTTAAATTACCGAAATTAAGAAAAAATAGTGTGCTGTGCCACGAATCACACCAGATTACCCCCCTCCACCGAGAAACACCTCTGGATCCGCCCTTGCTTCGAACTATGAAACACAACTGACTTTTTTTTTTTTTTATGAAAAACACTCACACTTTTTTCTCATTCACTCTCACATTCACATGATTCATTAAAAAGGGATCCACACGCCCGCAGCAGGTCTGCATAGTGAACCTTTAGGGACACACAGGGATATACACGCCCCCACCAGGGACACTGTAGATCGAAAGTGACCAGAAGAAAAATGTGTGTCCCTAATGTGGACGTGTATATCCCTGGGTGTCCCTCAAGGATTCACTAAGCAGACCTGCTGCGGGCATATGGATCCCTCGATAATTTTTCTTGCAGAAAATAGAAATGTTAACAATTAACTAATAAACTTCTTGTTCAAGAAATTAATTTTCAAAAGAAAATATTAAATTAATAAATTATTCATTAATAAACAAGTAGAGGTAATTTGAAAAAGGGGCCAAAGAGGTGGAAGAAGGAATATAATGTTGTTGGTAGATGATCTCACGGTTTGTCATCAGGAGTGACACTCTTTAATGGGCTCCTTATGTGAGGCTCATCAGCCGCACAGGAGAGAGGGAGGCTTAATCCACAGAACAAGTCCATAGAACACCGAGAAACTTTTGATTAATCATCATCATCAAGAACAGCCAGCACGCAGATGGAGTCCCTTCTCTTATCAGTAGACATTGATCGTTTATTTTAAGCAAGACATTACCCAGTTTACATTGAATTGAATTTATAAACATTTAAGAAAATGTTATTTAATTAAACACTTGATTAATGACATTGACATTAAAATCAGAAAATATTAATTTGCATAAAGATTATATCTTGGTCGTTGATGATGAACTTTACTCTCAAATTTGGATAATTATACAAACCGTCTGTGATCGTACACTTAAAATAATGGCTAAAGATATTTAAGATTCTTTTTATTCTACCTCAATTAATTCACTAAATAAAGAAGTGTTAACAAGAAAATCCAAATTAATTGAATCGAGTTTTTTTTTTCTTTTTTCACAGTTCATTATTAGTCAATACACCAGTATACTGTATTTGAATACATTTTATATCAGGGAAAAAAATCTGCAACCTTCTTTTGCTCTCAAATAACTCTGATTTTATTTATACTATTCTTGGATTCTAGGAATATTTATGCTTTTTTTATTTATTTATTATTGGGCCGGCGCCCTAGGATAAGCGTAGTCCACCCACCGCGAAAGCGTGGGGGTCCTGGTTCGACTCCAGGGGATGCAATTTTGCCCAATCTTAAGCACAAACATATCTGGCAAACTTGCTATCTTAAACGATATATTGACTGGCTAATGAACAACATTGATTGAAAAAATTCAATCCTTTTCAAACAAGGCTCTACTTAGTTAATATTTATTTATTACTCCTTAGCCTGTGGCTAATAGGGCCCAAAAGACATTTATATCTATAATTTTTCAATTATGTATGTAATAAATTCATCCGAGATTTCTGAAAGACGTTCAACTGGCTTTGTCTCAAAGTCGCTATTCAGCACAGCTTAGCAGTGGCGTCATTGGGGGGGGAGCATTTGACCCCCCTCCAAGTGCTCTGATTTTTTTAAAATTTTAAATTATTATAAATAAAAGATTTCAAAAATATCTATAAACTGTACAAAATTAATTAAATTAAATATATTTTGGCCAAATTTAAGTACCTATTTGTAAGTAATTTTAAGAAAATAAAAAAGTTTGCCTCCCCCCCCCCCCCCCAAGAAAAAGTTGAAATGACCCCACTGCTGCATAGTCTTATTTACTGTAAAAAAAAAAATTACTCTTGGTATTTCATTAATGGCGGCGGCGATCAGTTGTAAAACAATTCCATGCACTCAAGCGCTACCCTGTGTTAATTCTCTCAACTACTAGCTCAAGTCGAATAAGCCGAAGAGTCTCGCGCGTACTCTTGCGGTCGATCACTAAAACATTTCCTATTGGGGTGAGTAAATTTTTCTTCACCCCTCAATAATATCCACTCCCAATGCTTTTATGTACTCCCACCACTCAATTCAAGCACGTTCTTAAGCTTATTCAAAGAGGTATTGAAACTTTTAAATAGTAAACAATAGAAAAAAAGGGCTAGAAAAAATGACAATTATTTAATTAAAATAATCTTAATAAATGCTAAGTGTTTTAATTCTTAATTAAATATTTAAAGAAAAAACAATATTGATTATACACAGTTTCAAATACACAATAAAGTGTGTGTGTGTGGTCAATAATTGAAACAACCAACAGGAAAAGAGGGATATCGTGTAATACAAGGCTACATATCAATATTGACTCGATTGCCGCGTTGAGAAAGTGGTAAAGGTAATTTATATAATGAACAGATAAATAGGAACTTCACGGTTAATAAAATCAATTTAAGGACATTTAAATAGAGCCTTGATTTATTAATAGGCCTTTTATTATTGTTCATTCAACAAAATTTCATACTCGGAGTAATATATTATGAACACTTATTTAACTTATTTATTTTTAAAAGCGTTATAATTAAAATAGTATTTTTTAACGACCGTTATCTAAACAAATATTATTCTGTCTATGGATACCGGAAATTTCTATGAAGGTCGTGCACTCGTTAAATAATTAATGATTCATTTAATTTTATGTCGGGAATTTTGCATAAATCAATAGTTTGCACAACTATTATTGGAGTAATCTTATTGTAACAGTGTTAGATAAAACTTGTAGCGTTTTATAAGAAGATTTCTGTGGAAAGTTATTAGGCACTACCTTTTGGTAGAGCCTATTTAAAACTTGCTTATCAATCTAAATTAATTTTTTTTTTTTATAAATTTTTATCCTAGTAGTTCAGAGATTAGTATCTTTTTTTTTTGAAAATAATGGAAAGACTGTGACGATCATCATTATTTCCATTAAAGGAATTGTGCGAATTTTTTGATAATTGCTTTTTTTTTTTATTTCTTTCGACGGAAATGCATGAACATGTTGATTGTTAATGGGCATACATTTCTATTTATTTTCCTTTTGTTTTGTTGTATTTTTTATTGTATTTAAATATGTATTGTGTTTGCTGGACCTAGCCACCGAGGACTGGTGCCTCTAAACGGGTCGTAATAAATTTATTTATTTATTATAATAATTACATCAATCTGCATTTTATATCAACGCAAAATTAAAAAAAAAAAACTTTCTCTCTCTCTCTCTCTCTCTCTCTCTCTCTCTCTCTCTTTATATATATATATATATATATATATATTTCATATAGTCTATAGGATAAGAGAAAGTAATAAATAATTTTTCATATTGACTATACATGTATTGAAATGAACATTTATTCCAATTATTTTATATAAGTTAGACTATGGAAGTGTTTTATATTAAAACTGAAAATTTAATTTCAAATTTTAAATATCTAAAAATCACATTAATCTTAGAATTGTTAGAAGAAAAAATTATTAATTAATCTCTTATTAGTTTTTTTTTTTTTTTTTTTTTTTACATTCACACTTTTTTCTCGTTCACACTCACATTCACACTCACATTCACACAGTCTTTTCGGCAACTTAGGCCATTTAAGACTTTAGACGATAACCGTTATGAATATATATTATTTAGGGTCCAGGCATTCTTATTTAAGCCATTTGGTATCCAAATGGCTTAAATAAAATCATCGGACTCCCTGGGGTTCGAACCCGCGACGTTTGGTAAACGAGGTTAGCACGCTAACCTCTACCCCAAGCCCCGAGGGCCTCTTATTAGTTAATTTACTTAAATTGTTATATCAATCATACGAGTATACTAGTTTTTCTTTACTTATTCTAAAATTATTTAAAACACTCGAGCCTACATTATAGGCCTACTTTTTCACTAACATCACATCTTTCATCTCAGGCATAATACTTCGTAATTAAGCTTTAAACTAATCTTGTAGAAAATAAAGTATTGACCAGTAAACGATAGTTTTCTTTAGAGCTGCTCAGCCAACATAGAATTTATAAACTATAACTAACTAAAATACTGGATAACTTTCTCTCTCTATTCATTAATTTGTCTGAATATTTTTTGTTAATGTATTAACTTTGTTGTCTAAAAGAGTTTAGTTATCTAGTTAAACTAAAAAAATAAAGAATAAAGCACGTGAAAAAGATTTAAACAGCAGAAGAAGATGGAGGAAATCTAACTTCAAGGGGATATATTTAATTAAAAACTTATAAATAAATCCCATCTAAAATAAACAGTTTAATTATTGTTCTTTTGAGAATTACTAATACACACCCAGGGAAAATCCGGACTACACTTTCTAATACATAAGCTTACTTTAATTCTACTTCAAAGGACAGGGCTATAAGTCCTGGATTCAAAGTCATATTGTCATTATATATTCTCTAAGTGACAAACAATCTCATTAGATAGTTTGTATGCAATTTTATAAAAATCAAGAAAAAATCTATAAGCTATTGAATTTAGAATTTTTATCCGGGTTGAATAAAAAAGAATATGTGGCCAAATATATTTCATTTAGAAGATGAAATAAAAAGGAAGACTTGTTTTGTTTTGAATTATTTAAATTTCTCTTGATGACGTTTCGGGGACTAAACGTCTCCCATCTTCAGGACAAAGGTGTCAAAAAATTCTTAGCACTGCCTCCTTCAGTTGTTAGACAACTAAAACGGTTGGTATATTTTGGATTATATAAATTAGTTAGTTAGTATAATTTGGAACCTTTTTACTTGGAATGTAATGGTGTGTGGTTGGGTTAAAAAGTGGTTGTGTTGTTGTGGGTGGGGGGTGGGTGTTGTGTGAAGGAGGAAGGAAATTGGAAAATAAAATCGGAAGATCTTGTTTTTAGTTTTTGTTTTTATTTGTTGGGGTGGGGGGGGGGGGGGGGGGGGGGTGTCTAACAGCTGCAGGAGGCAGTGCTAAGAATTTTTTTAAACCTTTGCCCTGAAGATGGGTGACGTTTAGTCCCCGAAACGTCAACAAGGGAAATTAAAATGATTCGGGCCAAAAACCAGTTTTTTTTTTATTTCATCTTCTTTCTGTATTACGGCCTCCCTCCACATTGTCTTTGATATTTCACTTAATCGACCTCGTTTTGGTCATATAAGCCGAGCATCCTCAGGGCATAAATGTGCCAGCTTCAAGTGCCATTTATAAATGAACTATTATTTAATTAGTGGCGCAATCAGGGATACTTAAGGGAGTCAAACTCTCCAGGAAAGAGATGAAGTAGTCTATTTGGCTCAGAAATTTAAACTAGTAACCGTTGGCTCTAGTTGAAACATTATAATTTTTTTGAAATTCAAAATTAACTCATTCGATTTTCAAACATATCAATTCAATTTTTGAGTAATTTTTATTAATTTCACCTCATTTTTTGACTCTTGACATATTCTTTTTTACTTTCTCTTACCTATATGTATATGTTAATATATATATAGAGAGAGAAAGTATTGGTTTCATGTCAAAAATTCGATGTCGAGATTTTGATGGATCTTCACGTTTTGAGGTCCTCTGAATCCAAAAAAGTGGTTTTCGCGACATGGTCTGTCTGTGTGTGTGTGTGTGTGTGTGTGTCTGTGTGTGTGTCTGTGTTCAATTTTAAGCATGAAGGAATTGAGCTACGAGGTTGAAATTTTATATATAAGTTAAACACCCCCCGGGACCGGAAAAATAAGCTTTTAATCAAAATCGGCCAAAGATTACTAGTACTTTACTGATGTACTTTTTCAGTTTTTTTCGATTTTCTCAAAATTTGCTCCAACGATTTTTTTTTAAATTCAAAAATCAATTACTTTTTAGATGCTCTTTAAAATGTATATTCTCATTTTGCAATTGAAATCTTCTGAGGACCACTTTACTCTTGTGCTTCATAGAAAAGATAGGAGAAATGGTTGCCATGGTAACAAAATATAAATATTTTCCATACTTATAAATTTTACATCTGAATTCAAATGTTCCGTGCTGTCGGGAACTAAATATATGTCGACACAAAAAATCTGGTGTGACAAGCACAGAACACATCTTTCGATTACCGAAGGTAAGAGAAAGTTGTGTGCTGTGCGCCAGTCACACCAGATTTTTTTATTTTGGTTGAAATATTCTTGCTTTTCAATAAAAAAATATTTTTGCATTTGTTTTAAATATTATTAACCTTAATAACAAACAGAAAAGTCCGCTAAAAAAAAGTCAAATTCCTCCCCCACTCTCCAGAGGCAAATCCTGCGTTGCGCCACTTTACTTAATAAAAGAAATATACTTTTCTGCATTTGCACTTTCCTTCAACCCTCTCCCATTAATATTTATAATTTTTTTTATTAAATAAAATATTAGTTTGGTATTTGTCCACAAAAATGAATTCTGAAGTTTTTCTTTATTCAGTGGAGATGTTATTTTTGAAATTTTAACTACTTGTCAATTTTGAACCTAGTAAATTTCATTATAATCCGTAAACTCAATTTAAAATAGAAACGTATTATATTGACGGACGAGTCTAAATAATTTATTAGACTTTCTTCTTTTCTCGTTCAAATAATATTGTCAAATTTTGAGTGGAAAGTTTTTTTTTTAATTAAATAGCGAGGAAAAAAAAGTTGAAAAAAAGGATTAAAAGGAAAATTATCCATGAAATTGTCATATCATATTAAATAACTTCAAAGTTTAATAAAGGCGATTATTCATTCACAATGACCTTATCTTTAAAACGAGTTGGCTGTAATAAAAGAAATTTATCTGATTAAAAAGCCAACACCATAAGAGGATATTTAAAAAAATTCTTCTTTCTTTAGTTAATATATAGGCCTATATTTAATTTCATTTGCATTTATTATTATAATCTATATATAATAATTACGGAGTGTCCGTCTGTCCGTCTGTCTGTCTGTCCGTCTGTCTGTCCGTCCGTCTGTCACGCTCTGTTTGACCAACTTCCCATTGGAATTTTGAAACGAAATTTTGCAGTCTTATAGAGGACGTTATAGAGAGTCCCGGAAAAATACTCGGGTCCCAAAATTCCTATAACTTTTTGAGTTATTAATTCTTAAAGTTACGATTTCTCCCATAGGAAATGTATAGAGAAATATTCAAGTATTCTTTGAAGTTGTGTATTCTATGAAGCTAAACAAATCCTCAAGCAGGCACTGGATTGGAATACGTAGTGATAATAATAATTTTCTTTTCATAATTAAGAAAAGGCGAGGGTCCGCCGCAGGCGGGCCCGAGCCAGCGGCTGGGGGGTCAGCGAGGGCGTAGCCCCCTGGTTAGACGCGAAGCCCGCCGAAGGCGGGCGGCGCGGCTAGTCTATATATATATAATTCACTAATGTCCGTCTGTCTGTCCGTCTGTCACGCTCTATTTAGGCAACTTCCCGTTGGAATTTTGAAATGAAATTTTTTATGCATAAAGAGGACCTTCTCGGGATTACAGGAAAATTATTTTCATCCCGAAATTCCCATAACTTTTTGAGTTATTAATTTTTAAAGTTACGATTTCTCCCATAGGAAATGTATAGAGAAATATTTATGTATTCTTTTCATTTGTGTATTCCATGAATGTAAACAAATCCTCAAGCAGGCACTGGATTGGAATAGGTAGTAATTCTTTTCTTTTCATTAGTAAGAAGCAAAGGCGAGGGTCCGCCGCAGGGGCCCGAGCCAGCTGGCAGGGGGTCCAGGGGGCGAGGCCCCCCTGCCTAGATGCAAAGGCGGGCGCCACGGGTTCTCATAATTAAGAAAAGGCGAGGGTCCGCCGCAGGCGGGCTCGAGCCAGCTGGAGGGGGTCCAGGGGGCGAAGCCCCCCCGGCTAGGTGCAAAAGCCCGCCGAAGGCGGGCGACGCGGCTAGTAATTATAATATTATATAAATTTAAATCAAGAAATAATATGAATACTCTACCTTGATATTCTCATAAATAATTTATTCTCGCCCTTTGGGCTAGACGTTTGTTGACATTGTCAACATTTTCAAATATGAATATGCCAGCGGCCTTGGACGAGGATGAAGAATTCCATCATCGGGGATCATGGATCGGTTAAACAAGCATGTGAATGGGCTAAAAATATTGGAAGTCTAGCTTAGGATTAGAAGCCTAAATGCTAAAAACCCCTGGGCTAATCACCTACTAAAATGATATTTTATTAAAGAGTTCAATATTTTATAAAAAATAAATTTAATATGAAGATTTAATATAATTTATCTTAATCATTTTTAGTTAAATAAATTATTAAATAATAATTTAAAGTTTATAAATTAATAATAAAATAGTGAGATACACTTTTCAAAGTAATATTTGGGAAGGGAGAATAATGTAGGCCTATATTGGAGAAAGAGGTTAAAAAAAATGATATATATTTTATACATGAATTATGGATTGACGAAAAGTTATTTATACGTATAAATATTCTGCTCGTTATTCACAATTTTTTTGAATGATTTATACCTAAACATTATTCAAAATTTAATGAAACCGGGATAATATTTGTAGTCTTAAAAAAAGTTTTTTTTTCTCATTATTTTTTTGTTAAATATATTGTGTCATTTATTAATTAATTATATGTATACTCTTTTAAAGTATTTATTTAAATTTGATCAATAAATGACAAAAAATAGGAAATCTAAAACAATCAATAACCTGGAATAATAAATGACTTTTAAAACGGTTTTCTTAAAGGAAATTTCAAGCAATAATATTCCTTATTCTTTATTTTAATTTAAAGTGAACTCGAAGGAATTTTAATGAGGCAGCCTATGAAAACTAAGAAATTATTTTGTACTTAATTATTAGTATGTCTAATTATTAATATTCTTCCCTTAACCATCAACTTATCTAAATATTTGTGATTACACTTATATAATAGAGAGAAACAAATAAGTATATGATTTATAGAGCCCGGATGTTCATGCATAATCAAACCTTAAAATATGCATGCATTAATGCACTTTTTTTTAAGTAAAAAAAATGCTATATCACAAATTGAGTCGCATTTTATATTACCGGTATATTTTTTTTTTTTATAACCATGAACAACAAGCAATTTAATTTCTTCGTTTAAGGACATGCGTTTGCACGTTCTTGAACGCAGAAAATGATCTTTCTACATCGCAAAAAGTGACAGGCGCATACTTGAAACAAGAAATCTGAGGGTGAAATGTTGATCTTTTACATTTCCACCCTGTAAAGTGCGAAAGTTTGAAAATATTAAAAATAATTTTTAATTTTTTGTTACATACACTGAAAAAAAAACCGACCTTGTAAAATTGAGAGCTGAATTCCCTTTAAAAATTTTCAACAAACCTTCCCCATAAAATTAACAAAATTTCCTTTTATTTTTACAAGAAATCGCCTCAAGTTCTATATGACAAAATCATCCCGTAAAAATGAAAAAAATTCCTTTTATTTTTTTACAGGAAATTTCATCGAGTTCTAATTCAAAAAGAAATCCTGTAAAATTGACAAGGTTTCCTTTAAATTTGACAGTGAAAACCTTTAAATTCTTATTTTACCTGAGAAAAGGCGACTCCCTCCATACCTACCTACCTACCCATTGCTTACTCTAACTTTCAAGAAGCTCGTCATTCTCTCTTGAGACAGTATGACTAGCTTGAGTTAGACAGGCTACATTTCTTTTCCAGATTCATTATTTGAATATTTTTT